>CM053785.1:380347325-380437325 GCA_028749045.1 Cupressus sempervirens
ATTACTAATTTTGGAAAACCAACAATCTGTAGCAATCTACTTTTGGCTATCTTTTCCATGATGGAATTAGGTTTTGGCTTAGGAAATCTAGACAGTAGCTTGTTAGTGTCATCATCAACAAGGAAAGTACCCTTTAGTGCATAAAATAAACTGGTAAGGGAAGTGACAAGCTTTTCTTTTGGTAATTGTGTTGGAGAACCAGCCATGGAAACAAAACTAAATAATCCCTTTCTAAAACCAACTAAGAACAAATGATAATGAAGCAGGCTTAACAGGTTACTCACTTAAAGTGGAAAAAGTAATAGTAACCATTGAGGAGGTAGAAAGAACTCACCATGTAGGAGAAATGCCAATGCACTTCCATGAACAATTATGTTGTAGATTGCCTATGACTCCATACAAGGATGAGCGTTTAGCTGCAAATTGCCTATGACTCTATACAAGGATGAGCATTTAGCTTATTTGTTGGTATCATAATGAAAAAAGAAATCATTCTAAATTTTTTTTTCTTTGAATGAGTACTCACATCATAACCTAATATAGAAAGTACCAATTTGACGGGAGCATTTAATCATTTGATGAGAGTATTTTCCTTCACATGTAACAAATCTTTCTGCCACCTTTCATACCAATAATTTATTACAAAGTGTAGGATTATTATAGGAATCTAGGAATATGAAACCACCATTTACCTTGAAAAGGAAAATGTGACTAATAAATTATGAACTTGAAAAATGATTACCTGAATTTTAGCTTCAAAGATGCTCAACATTCAATAAATTTTATTGATAACACCGAGCCTAGACAAACATATAGACAATCGAAGTGAACCTTGGTGTTCATGAGGTATCAAACTGATTTTAACTTTGGTGTTCATGAGGTATCAAACTCATTTTAACTTTAGATTTCTATAGTTGTTCATAATCACATCTTGTTGTCCACTATTTCAGTTTTCTTGTTGAACAACATAAGTCAAATCTTGTCAAGTAGAATTAAACTTTTGGATGTGAAATTTGCATTCTACATCCATAATTTAGGAGAAATTTAGATTTTTTTCTTGTTTGCTAAGGAAGAGATGGTGATTGAAAAGATATTTTTGAATTTCGATTCTTTAGACTCTTGGCATTGTACCTAAAGCTGATATACTTCATGATTTTTGAGTTTCATACTCTTTGTGATTTTTGAGTTTCCATTCTCCTGATCATGGTCATGGCAGTATATCTAAAGATTAAAGCACTTCTTGGTTTTTTACCTCCCATTATCTAGACCATAACAATGTACCTAAAGGTTGAAACACTTGTGATTTTGTTAGCACATGCCAAGGGTAGATGTGGTATCCTTCCTAATCATTGTAGCCAAAGGTAGATGTGGTATCCTTACTAGTGTCATTGTAGGAGTGATTGATGGTTGTGACTTGCATAATATTTGACAATGAATCTACAAGTGTTCTGAGATTATATTCTTGTGGTTATCTGTAAAGTATTTTTTAGAGACACATCTTACATATGTGGTGTACACAGTCACTTTATACTTTACATTTGTAAGATGCATTTCTACAAAAGCTATAGTTACATGACTTTCTTAGTGGATTTAAATTTTTAGATATTACAGTTCTACTCAGGCATCATTACCCTCCTAAAGAATCCTTGTCAATGTAGAAACTTATTTAAAGGAAAAACATTTTCTACCTTCTTCTATTTCCCCAAATTACCCTACTAGTAAGGGCATGAGCATTGCTTGCAACCCTTGTTTAATTAACCAATTCATTGAAAGCTTTTTTAATAAGTTGGCATATCTAGACTTGGATGGATCATTTTAAGCAGAACTTTTTTCACTTCATGGAAAGGTGAAGACATGGTAAATAGGATTTAGTTGGACAATATTGACTATTCTAGTTTTCCTCTAATAACGATGCACATCTTGGCTTTCTATTGTCTCTTTATGAATATCCAAAATAATGAGATTGAGACTTGATATATTTGATTTGCCTATATATTCTACTATTCAAAACTTAAGGTCAAATGGAAGATGTAGGGATCTCGGACTTTTAGAAATTTAATGCAGTAGGTCATTTGCCCCTAGAGCCGAATGCTCACCTACCACCCTGACGGCCTGCATAATAGTTAGAAACATTGAATGCTAGTAAGTGAGTTCAAATTCAAAATGAGAGGGAAAAATTGTTTTTGCCAAGAGATAAAAAGGAATGTATTAGATCCATTCGATCATAGTAGAGCAAAGAGATTGGACTACATAGCAGAGAGGAGAAGTGCGAGAGCACATAATAGAAAAGAAGTAGATTAGTGGATCCAAGCAGAGGAAGAAAGTGCAGAAAGTTCAAAAGATAGAAGAAAGGTTCAACACATGTTGGACTCTTTTGTTATTCTGTAAGTTCATTTTGATTTGTCTTGTGAAGCAGTGATTGCTCCAAGCATTGTTGTATGCAGCTATTAGAGCTGTAAGTTTGAAGCTTAAATTTTATCAAATTGAAGTTATAGGATTTTTTTTTGGTTGAAGCCGAATATTCCTAGATTTTGTAATAGTTTTGTTGAATAGAGTATAAGAAAGCAAGCAAGTAGGGATAGTTGGCAATCTATTGTCCTCCTTCTACTTAATATTACATGTTTTGCATTTAAGATTTCCATACTTGCAAGTTTTGAAGTTTTTTCCCTCTAAGTTTCAATGGTGGAAATATCGAGATTGTAAGTCTGTTGAATAGCTCACTAGGTTTAGTCTTTGGCCAAGGTCACTCTTTGCTCTTTTTGCCAAGCTCACTTGGCATCCTCTATTGCCAAGCATCACCTTGCAATAGAGATAGAGATCACTCAAAACCTTCACTATTGAGCTCACTCGACATACACTATGTCGAGTTCCTCTTTGTGCCGAGTCACTTGGCTCCTTCTTGTGTTGAGCTTACTCCGCACCATCTTCCTGTCACTTAGCACCTTTGTGTGCCAAGCAAGTCTGTCACTTAGCATTGCTTTGTGCCAAGAAATTTTTTAATAGGTCATGATTAATTTTTCACATGGTATTAGAGCTTTGAGTCCCCACATCCACAGTGAGTTAGGGCATTTATTTTTTCTAGGATATTTGACATGGCAAGACATACAGGAAAGATATGGCAGCAACCACTGTCCTTTAATGGACAAAATTATGACATTTGAGCAAATAAGATAAAAACCATAATGGTAGCTAGTGACTTGTGGGAGTTTGTGATTAATGGTTTCAATGTTGTGACAGGCCTAGCTCAGTATGCTGCCCTCAATGACAATCAAAAGACTTAGTTGAAAGACTCAAGCAAAAAGGATGGTAAGGCATTAAGTCTGATTGAGACAACAATGAAAAGAACAGTCTTTTTCTAAGATTGCAGCAAAAAATTATGCAAAGGAAGCATGGGATATTCTTGAGACGAACTTCAAGAGGACTAATAAGGCCAGAGTAGTGAAGCTACAAATGATCATAAGAGAGTTTGAGAACCTTTAGATGAGGGACAATGAACCTATTGTAGAATTCAGCTCACAAATCTCCACTTTGATAAACCAACTCAAATCAAATGGAGAAGATTATGATGAGTAGAGGATTGTGGAAAAGATATTGAGGAGTTTACCTTAGAACTATGAGAACCTTGTGATGACCATAGAGGAAGCAAAGGACCTCACCAAATTGACTATGGATGAGTTGATGGGAACTCTTGAAACCCATGAGTAGTTCTAATGCCCCGCCAAGGGATCCAAAGAATTAACCTAGAAATTCACTAAGTTTAGTAGCATTTTTTTGTTTTTTTGAAAGTAAATACCACATATATCTAATGCACAATAACGAAAGCAATAGAAATGTCCATCTGAAAGTAAACATAACATACATAACAGATTACATTCTTTAAGGTCCCTTAACGTTGAATTACATACATGAATCCGTTTAGTACAACATCCACATGAAATAATAATGATAAGTCCCATGTTTATACATTATATTTCAAATACTCAATCATCCACTGTACATGTCATAGGGTATGACAAGCTCAAAAGAATATATATACATAGAATAAGGTACATCATCCTATTCTAATCCATGATACATCAAAGTAGAGATAATCACATGATACACATGATACAACATCATAGAAGACATATACATCCATCATAAAGATCAAACATAATAAACTAAGTGCACGGTTCCTCCCAACCATTAATAGTATCATTAGACCATCATGAATCCTAGCAATCCCTCCGTGCGTAACATTCTAAATCACCGAAGAGATCATTGGTATTACATAGTAGGAATGTCACTCCTAATATATACAACATCATATGTAGAAAGTAATCTAACATGCAAATAAAAGCATAAGATAACATCATCTAACATATGCTAATCATCAATGAAAAAGGATACATATCCACCATCATGAAGAATGCATCAACCATGATGTCTCAATGAATCTCAAAATGATAAGAGTGGAAAATACACTACCACCCGACCACATGGTACCTAAGTGGTCCACTCCCACCGTGCTAAGGAGATAATCTCAAGTCCCAAACAGGCTATCAAAATCACATAGCACATATCTCTATAAGTCCAAGAATCCTAAAAGTATACTAACTCAAAGGTTCCAAACACAAAATCTGATATCTAATCCCAGAGGCACACAATGACATGTAGGAACCTACTATGCAAGCGGGAAAGTGTCATAGAAATTATCACGTACAAGTTACCCTGGCAGTTAGCTAAACTCCATGGGTCCATACTGATTTCATGCAGCCACTAGTATCCTCTCATACTGACAAGGCATACTACGGAATGCAAGGTCGCAACCATGCATCTCACTACTCCCATCCTAGCCTGTACAAGCACTCAAGGCATGGGCGAGAACAAAACACTTATCTTTTTAGGTTCATTCAGTTAGTATTAGGTGTGAATGTTATCACTTATTAATCCAACTTACAATGAGTTACCCTGGCAGCCTCTTAGGGCCCCGACCCCCATTGCAAGCCACTTCTTGTCACTACATGTAGATATCCTAGCATAATGCCCATGGAATCATAAATCTCAAAATCACAAAAGATAATCCATAAAATCATCAAATATGCATAAAAGCATCAAATCTCCATGAGCTAACATCCATAGAAAATCATGAACACAACAACTCTCTATTGGCAACTGAAGTATCACTGATAATAAAAGTATCCAATGGTTCTGAATAACCAAAATATATATCTCAATTATACTGATCGAAGACTCCAAAAATGGTTGAGTCAAACATGTCACAACATGACATCATAAAAAATAAATCCACATTACAGTCCCATCATGGTGACTAGAAAATGACCAAGGTTAACTGATCGATGACCAAAAATAATGGTTAAGTCAAGTGTCTCATACATAAGAATCTCAACTATAACAATCAGTAATCACAACCAATACATAGAGCATTCCATCACATAACCATGGTTGGGTTTATAAAGATCGAGATTAAAACATCATCATGTCACCACAATCACATAACCCCCAAGCCTCTGGTAGACGTCCTATATTGGTCAACACTAGTCAACCCAAAACCCAAAACAATAGCTTAAAGAATACACAATGCAAACACATGTTTTGGTTTTACCAAGTTTACAACTTGAATTTAAATGTAGAGATCTCAGTTTAAGTTTCCAAGTTTGAATGGAAGAACACATATTGTTTTTGGATAAAAGTTTTCCTTATTAGAACTAAAAAAATCTATTTTCCAATTTATAATATTTGTTTGATACATTCCCCACCAAACTATCAATTCTTTATTTAATAATTTAAAAAAATTAAATTATTAAATAGTTGAAAGTTATTAAAGAGTCACCTTTATGAAAATAAACCTTCAATATAAATCATTTATCAAATAATAATAACTTAAATTTATAAATAACATATTTACATATTACATATATATACATATATACATATATATATATATATATATATACACACATACATACATATGTAAATATATAAATAGTTATTACGTTTTCATAAAATTGATTTAACAATTTCGATTGACAACATATTATATAGCAATGAGAATCGATAGTTTATAAACGTTTTAACATAAACATTTTTTTGCATCATAACATTTTTTGTATAACATTAACATTAATTAACCCCCCAAACTCTTGCTGCGGTACGTAGTACCTGCGGTCGCAGGCACTGCACCGACAGTGCGTACGTAGTACCCCTATCGCCGCAAACCTGTGACGGCAGGTCTCTACCTTCCGTAGGCGTGGGTTATGAATCATGCCCATGACATTTTAATATATACTTTTTTTAACATTGCTTCTACATGATATGAATCGCGATGCGATTTATTAAGTTTCCCCACTGCAATTTATCAATCGTTCAATTCGGTGCATTATATATATATATACATATGTATATATATCTCAGTATATATATATATATATATATATATATATATATATATATATATATATATATATATATATATATATATATATATATATATATATATATATATATATATATATATATATATATATATATATATATATATATATATATATATATATATATATATGTATGCAGATTTGAATATATAGGCATGTATATTTTTTTTCCACAAAGATTATATCTACAATTTAGGAATTTTAAAATGTTTGCATTATAGATTCACCCAATTAATTTTCTAATGGATTTGGCTATAAATTAAACCCTAGCCCCGTGATCTTTCAGATCTATGCATATAAAATTCTCCAATAAATTAATCTACCCACATTGAGAATGTATATAAATATGAAAATTCTCAGAAGACATATGGAAGACACAAAGAAGACAGGGAATGCGTGATGCGAAAAATAGCATAAATAAAATCACAAGAATCTACCTGGATTCTGATGCTAAATCGCTCTTCCTCAAAAAATCCACAGAGCAAGCTCCTTCCTTCTTCAGAATTCTCGAGTCCTCCAATGCTCCAATTGCACTCCCAACGCTCTGTCTAAGCTTCTATGAATGCCTGAATATAAAGAGCTTTTAGGAAACATCTAGAATGCTTCTAGAAACAGCTGAAAGGTGTCACCAACTAAGCATGGGTCTTTACCAACCTTCAAGATGAGCCATAGGGTTGTAGACACCATGTGCTTAATTGATGCACTAACCCCCATGTTGTTGACACATGAGAAATAGAGAAGTGCGTTAATTCCCATGCAAGCTTATAACTCCAATTTACTTTTTATATAATTTCTATTTAAATATTTATAACTTTCATTTTAATTTTTATAACTTTTATTATTATTTACTTATTACTTTATTATTATTTTATTATTATTATTAATTTTAATTTCTAATTTTCTTTTATTTAACTCTTTTTCCTCAATTAATTCCCATTTAATTAATTATAATCAAAATATCAAATAACATGATATTTTATATTAATTTTCTCAAATAATTAATTTATTAATTAAATCTATTTATTAAGACTTAATTAATAGAAAATTCACCATAGACTTCCAAGATAAAAGATGAAAACCCATCATAGAGCAAATCACTCAAAATCAGTCTAAAGGGTTAAAAAATCACGAATTATGTCATCCGACACATTTGGTGGGTTAAAATATCCAGATAGTTGTCCTACCTCACTAGGACAATTGGTTTAAGGGTTTGGGATTTGGACTTGAGAATTTATCTCCCTTCTCTTATCATAGAGATAGTATAATACGATACACTCATCTTGGCAATTCAGGGAAGTCGATACCCGGTACCTGCAACCTATAGAAAAAATATGCATGTACATACAATATATATATAATGCTAAGCTAAATAGACAATGGTAGGAAGTGGTGCATCGTGTAGATCCTGACTAAGCAGGTGACTATGACTCCCTTCCTTAACCACATCAGAAACGCCATACAATAAGAAAACACGCACACCATACACATGCAAGTATGGGGTAAGTATCCATAATAAAACACATAAGATAATAAACCATCCATCTAATCATCAATAATAACTAAAAATAGTATAATGATCATCATGTATGTATGAAATGTAAAGTCTAAATGATCTCATCATATAACCACTGAATCCATAACATAATGTCTGATAGTGTCAAAACAATACCACTAATCCATCAACATAAAACTAGTCTATCAAAGTCTGATAATAATAGCAACAATAAGTCTAGAAAAGATGTGAACGAGGGTAGGCACTACATCCATGCCCCCTTGGTTTAGGCTTACTCCTGGAAGCCTACAAACAAGTAGGGATATAACTCCCTCAATCTAGCTGCATCCTTCCAAGTAGCTGAAGAATCCTCAGTAGGGTCCCATTGGACCCTTACCTGCTCGATGGTTCGACCCCTGAGGGTCAACTCCCGCTGCTCCAGAATACGAACCAGCTCCAAAGCCAGCTGCCCATCCTCTACTTGCAACACATTCCAATCAAGAACATGTACAATATCAGGAATATACTGCCGAAGTACTGAAACATGGAAAACATCATGAATGCAAGCTAGGCTGGGTGGTAGAGCAAGGCGGTAAGCAACCGGGCCAATCCTCTCCAAAATCTCGAATGGTCCCACAAAGCGAGGTGCTAGCTTAGAACCATTTCCATATCGGATTGGACTCTTTCACGGTCACACTCTCAAGAAAACCTTATCACCCATAGAAAAATGCTTATCAATCCTATGAGCATCGTCATACTTCTTCTGCCTATCCTGTGTTGTAGTCAAGTGCTCACGGATACGCACTACTTGTTGCTCCATATCACGAAGCATCTCAGGACCCAACAGGATGCGATCCTCAAGACTGTCCCAACTCAATGGTGTATGACAAGGATGTCCATATAATGCTTGAAATGGTCCCATGCCAATAGAACTATGATACCCATTGTTGTAAGCAAACTCCACTAGGTAGAGATAATCCTCCCAATGTGTCTGCCTATCCATCACATACATCCGTAACATATCCTCCAAAACTTGATTCACCCTCTCTGTCTAACCATCAGTCTCTGGATGATATGCCGAACTAAAGTTTAACTGCGCTCCAAGCTCATGCTGCAGCGATGTCCAGAATGCAGATGTGAATATAGGATCCCTGTCAGAAATGATCTTTCTAGGAATACCATGTAATCTCACAATATCACGCATAAAGACATTAGCTATAGAAGCTGCTATGTAGGAAGACCTAATCAGTGAAAAATGTGCCACCTTAGTGAACTGATCAACGGTGACCATGATAGCATCATGATGTCGAATTATCATAGGTAATCCTACAATGAAATCCATGGAGATGATATCTGACTTCCAAGAAGGAATAAGATTTGGCCGCAAAAGTCCAACTGGGTGCTGATGTTCTGCCTTAACTCTCTGACACTCAAGGCACCTAGCCACAAAATCAGCAATATCTCGCTTCATCCCAAACCAAAAGAACAAACGTTTCAAATCAGCATGCATCTTCTTGACACCTAGATGTGTTGAGTAAGGTGTACGATGGGCTTCTGCCAGTATCAAGGTGCGAAGCTCATCCAAAAATGGCACATAAATCCTCCCAAAATGCCTCAAAAGACCATCTGACTCTCGAACGAAACCTGCAAACTTACCTTCCAAAGATCTTCTTGAATCAATCTCTCTGCACACTTCCTGATACCAAGAATCCGTAGGAAGTGCCTGAAGAATCCGACTCCTCAAATCCACACTAAGGGTCATCGATGATAACACATGTCTCCTGCGACTCAAAGCATCCGCCACTACATTCTCCTTACCCTGAATGTACTTAACCTCAAAATCATACTCACATAGAAACTCCATCCATCGCCTCTGGCGAGCATTCAAATTAGGCTGAGTAAAAATGTACTGAAGACTACGATGATCGCTATGTAGCTCAAATCTATGCCCCAAAAAGAAATGTCTCCACCTTGTCAAAGCATGAACTACTGCTGCTAACTCAAGATCATGTGTAGGATAATTTAACTCATGTTCCTTGAGCTTGCGTGATTCATACGCAATCACCCGTCCATTCTGCATCAACACTGCCCCAATCCCTTCAAGAGAAGCATCTGTACATACCATGAAATCACCTTCTAGATCAGGTACAGCTAGAATCGGTGCATTGGTCAAAAGCTCCTTGAGCTTTTGAAAAGCTTCCTCACATTTCTCTATCCATATAAACTTCTTTCCTTTCCTTTGAAGAGAAGTGATAGGATATGCTATCCTAGAGAAGTTCTGGACAAATCTGCGATAATAACTAACTAAACCCATGAAACTATGAATCTCTGACACATTAGTCGGTGTCAGCCAATCTATTATCGCCTAATTCTTTGTAGGATCCACTGAAATACCATCACCTGAAATAACATGCCCTAAATACTGAATCTCCATTTTGAAGAATTCACACTTAGCTGCATTAGCATAAATTTGATTATCTCTCAAACACTGCAATACCAACCACAGGTGTTCCTCATGCTCCTTCTGAGTCTTAGAATATATCAATATTTTATCAAGAAACATGAGTACAAACCTATCCAGATAAGATCGAAACACACCATTCATCAAACTCATGAAAATCGATGGAGCATTAGTCAATCCAAAAGGTACCACTGTGAACTCATAATGCCCATAGCGAGTTCGAAAAGCAATTTTGTGAATATCTGCTTCCTTAATGTGAAGCTGGTGGTATCCTGACTTAAGATCAATCTTGGAGAATACTGTAGCTCCCTTGATCTGATCGAATAAGTCATCAATCCTAGGTAAAGGATACCTGTTCTTAATAGTCACCTTATTCAACTGTCTATAGTCAATAAAAAGGTGCAAAGAACCATCTTTCTTCTTCACAAAGAGCACTGGAGCTCCCCATGGTAATACACTAGGTCGAATGCTCCCTTTGGCCAAAAGTTCCTTTAGCTGAAGACGTAGCTCACCCAATTCCTGAGTAGTCATGTGATAAGGAGCTTTAGAGATAGGCTCTGCTCTAGGAATCAGATCAATACTAAAGTCAATGTCCCTCTTCGGAGGCATGCCTGGAATCTCACTTGGAAAGACATCTGCGTACTCTTGCAAAATTGAGTGATCTAAAGTCTCCCTCATGGGATCTTCTCCATCAAGATCATTTACCATAACAACAAATATTTGACATCTCCTACAAAAACTTCACTTCAATTGCATAGCAGAAATCATCCGTAGAGATATAGGCCTCGGTATCCCAACTATCTGCACATCATTCCCTTGGTCATCTTGGCACATAACGATCTTTTTCCTGCAATCCATACTAGCTCTATGAGATCCAAGCCTGTCCATGCCTAAAACCACATCATAGGAACCAAGGGGTATGACTCGAAGATCCACTACCGTATCAAAGCTTCCTAAGCTAAGCCCACACTTATGAACTACAGAATCTTTGGAGACCTTAATGCCTAAGGCTAGTTCCACTTACCAACCACGATCTTGCTTCACCGCATCCAGTTTACACTTAGAAACTATAGATGGTGAAATAAATGAATCTGTAGCTCCTGAATCAAAGAATACTGAAAGAGATATACCTCTAATAGCACCTGTGGTCTCAACCACTGTTCCTTGATGATCTGCCTAACGCTGATCAACTGCTGCAAAAACTCTATGAGTTCTACCTGCATCACCCACTGTAGGCTCTAAAAATGTAGGTCTAGGTCCTAAAAATTAAGGTGCTCGCTGAGGACACTAAGCTGCATAATGTCCAATCTGACCACATGAAAAACATTTCGTATATCTGTCAAAACCTCTTCCCATAGGTGGTACATTTGATTGCTGATGACTATTCCTACTAACAAAAGACTGGCTACTTTGAGCTGGCTGATTAGTCTGATTCTATTTATTGCATTGAGCATTGCGGTTGCTCTTGGTGTTAGAACCTTTGCCATCGCCTTGAGCTTGAGAATTTGAGCCTTTCTGTTGCTATGTCTGCTGATACTGATGCTGATACTGTTTCCCCTTAGAGAAAGAAAACTTCTTGTTACCACCTAAATTGTAGTTGTTTTTAGATCCCGATGCCACTGGCACTCCTACAAAACCGCCTTGACCAAGGTTGACACTTTGCTCAACAAGGATAGCTCGATGCACCACATCCTTGAGAGTTTTTGGCTCAAATACCTTAACTCCCCAAATAATACGGTTATTTAATCCCCTAATAAAATGTTGTGTCAACTGAGCTGAATTTTTATTGAACCCTGAAAAAGACATAAGCTCATAAAATTGACGCTCATACTCGGTCACTGACAAAGTGTATTGTCTGAGATTATGAAATTCATCATCCATTTGCTATTTCCATTCCTCTGGTAGGAATCATTCACGAAAACTCTCTAGGAATAACTCCCATGTAACACTGCTCATATCGATTCCCAACTTCTTCTCCTCTATCGTCCACCGAGTGGCCCCAAAATTCTCTAAATTAGTGATCACAAATCTTGGCTTATCATTGCTATCGAACTCCTGCATGGAAAAAATCCTATCGAGGGAAATAAGCCACTGCTCGGCTACATAACCAGAACCTTGCCCATTGAAAGGCTTAACCTTGGATCTTGAAAGATCCTTCATCTGAGTGGACACAATGGACCTCTGACGATCCTTCCAAGGACTTCTAGATCTGGGTCTATGCTCTTGTTCTATCTGATGAACTTTAGGCTATTCTTGAACAAGAGGTAGACGTTCTAGAATAGTTTGCATCATCTGTCTCAAACCAACCTCTTTAAACTCAACTTGGTCCTCTCTACGGCTCTCTTCCTGCTGCCTACTAGAGTGCTCTTCCTTGCTCTCTACATGAGCTGATCCCTCATGGGTAGACTCATGGACACTGATAGTTCTGCCACGACCACAACCTCTACCATGGCCTCTAACAGAAGACCTAGTCCCAGATACCATCCTACAATAGTACAAGGTACTAAGTTCAGTTCTATGTCTAGGTTTAAGTAAAATTTCTAGTTTTGAAACTAAGTGTTGAAGTATGAAAAATATTCAAGTAACAGCTCAAGTTCTGCTTCAGTTCACCTAGATCAAGTTTGGAAAGTTACACTTAATAGTTCAAAGTTCTAGTTATTCCAAAGTACCCAGAGCTCCCAATGTAGAACCTCGGGCTCTGATACTAAATGTAATGCCCCACAATGGGATCCAAAGAATTAACCTAGAAATTCACTAAGTTTAGTAGCATTTTTTTGTTTTTTCTGAAAGTAAATACCACATATATCTAATGCACAATAATGGAAGCAATAGCAATGTCCATCTAAAAGTAAACATAACATACATAACAGATTACATTCTTTAAGGTCCCTTAACGTTGAATTACATACATGAATCTATTTAGTAAAACATCCACATGAAATAATAATGATAAGTCCCATGTTTATACATTATATTTCAAATACTCAATCATCCACTGTACATGTCACAGGGTTTGACAAGCTCAAAAGAATATAAATATATAGAATAAGGTACATCATCCTATTCTAATCCATGATACATCAAAGTAGAGATAATCACATGATACACATGATACAACATCATAGAAGACATATACATCCATCATAAAGATCAAACATAATAAACTAAGTGCATGGTTTGTCCCAACTCTTAATAGCATCATTAGACCATCGTGGATCCTAGCCATCCCTCCGTGTGTAACATTCCAAATCATCGAAGAGATCATCGGTATTACATAGTAGGAATGTCACTCCTAATATGTACAACATCATATGTAGAAAGTAATCTAACATGCAAATAAAAGAATAAGATAACATCATCTAACATATGCTAATCATCAATGAAAAAGGATACATATCCACCATCATGAAGGATGCACCAGCCACAATGTCTCAATGAATCTCAAAATGATAAGAGTGGAAAATACACTACCACCCGACCGTGTGGTACCTAAGTGGTCCACTCCCACCGTGCTAAGGATATAATCTCAAGTTCCAAACAGGCTATCAAAATCACATAGCACATATCTCTATAAGTCCAGGAATCCTAAAAGTACACTAACTCGAAGGTTCCAAACACAAAATCTGACATCTAATCCTAGAGGCACACAATGACATGTAGGAACCTACTATGCAAGCGGGAAAGTGTCATCACAATTATCACATACAAGTTACGCTCGCAGTTAACTAAACTCCACGAGTCCATACTGATTTCATGCGGCCACTAGTATCCTCTCATACTGACGAGGCATACTACGGAATGCAAGGTCGCAACCATGCATATCACTACTCCCATCCTAGCCTGTACAAGCACTCAAGGCATGGGCGAGAACAAAATACTTATCTTTTTAGGTTCATTCAGTTAGTATTAGGTGTGAATGTTATCACTTATTAATCTAACTTACAATGAGTTACCCTAGCAGCCTCTTAGGGCTCCGGCCCCCATTGCAAGCCACTTCCCATCACTACATGTAGATATCCTAGCCTAATGCCCATGGAATCATAAATCTCAAAATCACAATAGATAATCCATAAAATCATCAAATATGCATAAAAGCATCAAATATCCATGAGCTAACATCCATAGAAAATCATGAACACAACAACGCTCTATTGGCAACTGAAGTATCACTGATAATCAAAGTATCCAATGGTTCCCAATAACCAAAATATATATCTCAATTATACTGATCGAAGACTCCAAAAATGGTTGAGTCAAACATGTCACAACATGACATCATCAAAAATAAATCCACATTATAGTCCCATCATGGTGACTAGGAAATGACCAAGGTTAACTAATCGATGACCAAAAATAATGGTTAAGTCAAGTGTCTCATACATAAGAATCTCAACTATAACAATCAGTAATCACAACCAATACATAGAGCATTCCATCACATAACCATGGTTGGGTTTATAATGATCAAGATTAAAACATCATCATGTCACCACAATCACATATCCCCCAAGCCTCTGGTAGACGTCCTATACTGGTCAACACTAGTCAACCCAAAACCCAAAACAATAGCTTAAAGAATACACAATGAAAACACATGTTTTGGTTTTACCAAGTTTACAACTTGAATTTAAATGTAGAGATCTCAGTTTAAGTTTCAAAGTTTGAATGAAAGAACACATATTGTTTTTGGATAAAAGCTTTCCTTATTAGAACTAAAAGAATCCATTTTCCAATTTATAATATTTGTTTGATACATTCCCCACCAAACTATCAATTCTTTATTTAATAATTTAAAACAATTAAATTATTAAATAGTTGAAAGTTATTAAAGAGTCACCTTTATGAAAATAAACCTTCAATATAAATCATTTATCAAATAATAATAACTTAAATTTATAAATAACATATTTACATATTACATATACATACATACATACATACATACATACATACATACATACATATACATATATATATATATATATATATACACATACATACATATGTAAATATATAAATAGTTATTATGTTTTCATAAAATCAATTTAACAATTTCGATTGACATCATATTATATAGCAATGAGAATCGATTGTTTATAAATGTTTTTTTGCATCATAACATTTTTTGCATAATATTAACATTAATTAACCCCCCCAAACTCTTGCTGTGGTACGCATTACCTGCAGTCGCAGGCACTGCATCGACAGTGAGTACATAGTACCCCTGTTGCCACAGACCTGTGACTGCAGGTCTCTGCCTTTTGTAGGCGTGGGGTACAAATCATGCCCACAACTTTTTAATATATACTTTTTTTAACATTGCTTCTACGCTATATGAATCGTGATGCGATTTATTAAGTTTCCCCACTGCGATTTATCAATCGTTCAATTCGGTGCATTATATATATATACATATGTCTATATATATATGTATATATATATATATACACATATATATATATATATACATATGTATATATATATATATATACATATGTATATATATATATATATACATATGTATATATATATATATACATATGTATATATATATATATACATATGTATATATATATATATACATATGTATATATATATATACATATGTATATATATATATATACATATGTATATATATATATATACATATGTATATATATATATACATATGTATATATATATATACATATGTATATATATATATATATATATATGTTCAAATTTTATAATAGATTCATAATGAATGTATACATATGCATATATATAAATATATATATATATGTATATGTATGCAGATCTAAATATATAGGCATGTATGTTTTTTTTCCACAAAGATTATATCTACAATTTAGGAATTTTAAAATATTTGCATTATAGATTCACCCAATTAATTTTCTAATGGATTTGGCTATAAATTAAACCCTAGCCCCATGATCTTTCAGATCTATGCATATAAAATTCTCCAATAAATTAATCTACCCACATTGAGAATGCATATAAATATGAAACTTCTCAGAAGACATATGGAAGACACGAAGAAGACAGGGAATGTGTGATGCGAAAAATAGCATAAATAAAATCACAAGAATCTATCCGAATTTTGATGCTAAATCGCTCTTCCTCAAAAAATTCACAGAGCAAGCTCCTCCCTTCTTCAGAATTCTCGAGTCTTGCAATGCTCCAATTGCACTCCCAACGCTTTGTCTAAGCTTCTATGAATGCCTGAATATAAAGAGCTCTCAGGAAACATCTAGAATGCTTCTAGAAATAGCTGGAAGGTGTCACCAACTAAGCATGTGTCTTTACCAACCTTCAAGATGAGCCATAGGGTTGTAGACACCATGTGCTTAATTGATGCACTAACCCTCATGTTGTTGACACATGAGAAATAGAGAAGTGCGTTAATTCCCATGCAAGCTTATAACTCCAATTTAATTTTTATATAATTTCTATTTAAATATTTATAACTTTTATTTTAATTTTTATAACTTTTATTATTATTATTATTATTATTTATTTATTACTTTATTATTATTTTATTATTATTATTAATTTTAATTTCTAATTTTCTTTTATTTAATTCTTTTTCCTCAATTAATTCCCATTTAATTAATTATAATCAAAATATCAAATAATATGATATTTTATATTAATTTTCTCAAATAATTAATTTATTAATTAAATCTATTTATTAAGACTTAATTAATAGAAAATTCACCATAGACTTCCAAGATAAAATATGAAAACCCATCATAGAGAAAATCACTCAAAATCAGTCTAAAGGGTTAAAAAATCATGAATTATATCATCCGACACATTCAGTGGGTTAAAATATCCAGATACTTGTCCTACCTCACTAGGAAAATTGGTTTAAGGGTTTGGGATTTGGACTTGAGAATGTATCTCCCTTCTCTTATCATAGAGATAGTATAATACGATACGCTCATCCTAGCAATTCAGAAAAGTCGATACCCGGTACCTACAACTTGCAAAAAAATCATGCATGTACATACAATATATATATAATGCTAAGCTAAACAGACAATGGTAGGAAGTGGTGCATCATGTAGATCCCGACTAAGCAGGTGACTACGACTCCCTTCCTTAACCACATCAGAAACGCCATACAATAAGAAAACATGCACACCATACACATGCAAGTATGGGGTAAGTATCCATAATAAAACACATAAGATAATAAACCATCCATCTAATCATCAATAATAACTAAAAATAGTATAATGATCATCATGTATGTATGAAATGTAAAGTCTAAATGATCTCATCATATAACCACTGAATCCATAACATAATGTCTGATAGTGTCAAAACAATACCACTAATCCATCAACATAAAACTAGTCTATCAAAGTCTAATAATAATAGCAACAATAAGTCTAGAAAAGATGCGAATGAGGGTAGGCACTATAGCAGTGGATAAATAGATCAACACCAACCTCCCAAGAGCAATCTTTCAAGGCTTAAGAGAATTAAAGAGGCAAGGCGGAGGTAGAAATGGCCTCGATAGAGGCTCAAGAGGTAGAGGTTATGGAGGAAATGGTGAAAGGAATACTAGTGCAAAAAGTTCAAGACAAGCTAGCAACCAAGAGGGAGCAAGCACCTCTCAAAATAGCTCTACAAGAGGAAAGAAGAATTACAGCTCCAGTAAGAGCAATGTTGAATACTACTACTATCATAAGTATAGGTATTATGCAAGTGAATGTTGGAAGAAGCAAGGTGATCCGTCAAAGTAGAATGCTAATGTGACTGATGTGAACATGAAAAATGAAAACAATCCCACAGCCTTCATCATATGCAACACTGGTGAAGAAGGAAGCCCTGAGGTATGGTACCTAGACAATAGTTGTAGTAACCACATGCGTGGTAATGAAATTTTATTCTCTTTCATTGATAATACTTTTAAGTTTGAAATTAAGATGGAAAATAATGGAACCATTCCCATAGTGGGCAAAGGATCTATAATGGTCCGCACAAAGCAAGGTGAGAAGAAGGAGATACAGAATGTGTATTTTGCCCTCGGTATGAAGCACAACTTGATGAGTGTTGGACAACTCATTCAAAATTAATACAAGGTTCTGATGAAAAATGACAAATGTGTCATTCATGAGAAGGATGGCATTAATAGATTACTTGCAACAATCCAAATGAAAAAGAACATGATGTTTCCATTGATGATAGAAACATGTTTGACTTCTCAAGTCAGTGTTGCACCTCCCAAGCATGCATGTGCAATAGTACATCAATAATCATCTTTGAGGAGCGTGATTGAAGATTAATTCAAGCTTTGGCATCTAAGGTAAGGACATCTTGGTCTTGCTGGTTTAAATTTGGTGTCCAAGAAAAAATGGTAGATGGTATGACAGTCATAGTGGATTCTTATGACAAGTGTGAGGCTTGCATTTTGGGTAAGCAACATAGGCTTTCCTTTAATTTTGAAAATTCTAGAAGGGCTAGGGCACCATTAGAATTGGTGCATTCTAATTTGGTAGCATTCTGATTTGGTAGGCCCTACGCAAACTATTTCTATTGGGGGGGGGGGTACTTATTTTATGACATTCATAGAAGATTTCAGTCAGAGGACATGGGTGTATTTTTTGAATAAAAAATCGAAAGCATTTGACAAATTTGTTGAATTTAAAGCCCTGGCTAAAAAAAGAATGTAGATGCTATGTAAAGGTCCTTAGATAAGATAGAGGAGGGGAGTATACCTCCAATATGTTTGTAAATTTTTGCAGGTAGAATGACATAAAGAAAGAGCTTGCAACCAGCTATACTCTATAGCAAAATGGAGTGGCTAGAAGGAAGAACAAGATCATTGTTGAAATAGAAAGAAGCATAGTGAAAGAAAAAGGACTCCCAACTAAATATTAGGGAAAAACTATAGCAACAATAGTATATTTGATCAATAGGTGTCCTATAAAGTCAGTTCGTGAAAAGATTCCTCTTGAGGCATGGTCAAGGAATAGATGAATAGTTGAACACTTGTGAGTGTTAAGATGTGTAGTATAAGCACATGTGCCTAAGGAACAAAGACAAAAGCTAGTTGACAATGGTGTGAAATTCATCTTCATAGAGTATAGTTTTGAATCAAAGGCTTATAGGCTATATGATCCAATTAAAAATAAGATCATTATTTAAAAAGATGTGAAATTTCTTGAAAGTTAGTCATGGGATGGCTCAGTAGATAAATCTTCAAGCACGTCAAGTAAAATGCCTACTATTGAAGATGAAGAAGATGGCATTGGTGATCAACAAGATGATGAAACATCAAAGATAGATTGCAAACAAGGGAGAAAAAGAAAGCAACCCTTAACATGTTGAGCAATAGCTTCAAGCACATCAAGATAGCCTCAAGCTAGTATGCAAAATAGTAGTAGCAGTAATACTAAGAATTCAAATCCCACTCTCGTCTCCCTATTGCCAAGAAATACTAAAAGTTTAAGGGAGATATAACAAGAAGAAAGGTATGGGGAAGATTATGATGAGAATGTAAATTTTGCATTATCTTCTCATAGTGATCCAATTTATTTTGAGGAAGTTGTGAATGAAGAGAAATGGTGTAATGCCATGGATGAGGAAATAGATGCTATTCAAAGAAATTAGAACATGGGAGTTAACTACTTTGCCTCCCAAGAAACAAATAATTGGAGTGAAATGGGTCTACAAGACCAAGTGCAATGTTGAAGGAAAAATAGATAGGCATAAGGCACAATTAGTGGTCAAAGGGTACAAGCAGTAGTATGATAGAGATTATGATGAGACATATGCACTAGTTGCAAGAATGGAAATAGGACATGCTATCATAGCAATGGCAGGCTAGTACAAATGGAAGGTATATCAACTTGATGTGAAGTCTATCTTCTTGAATGGTGTATTGAAGGAATAAGTATATATAGAGCAACCACCTGGTTATGAAGTTGTAGGTGAAGAACACAAGGTGTATAGATGGAAGAGAGCTCTATATGGGCTCAAGCAAGCTCCATGGGCATGGTACAATAGGATTGGCTCATATTTGTTGAGCAATGGATTTAGCAAAAGCAATGGCAAGCCCACACTTTACATCAAAGCAACAAATGGTAATGTGTTGATTGTTGTTTTGTATGTAGATGACTTAATCTTTACTGAAAATGATAATTTCCTAATTGGCGAGTTCAAAGAGGCCATGAATAATGAATTTGAAATGATAGACCTAAGTTTCTTGAAGTAGTTTCTAGGCATAGAAGTAAAACAAATGCATGATGTCATCTTTATCTCTCAAGAAAAATATGCAAGACATATTTTGGAGAGATTCAAAATGTAGAATAGTAAGGTAGCCCCAAAACCAACAATAGTAGGTCTGAAGTTTAGTAAAGAAGATTACAACAAAAGTGTGAATGCAACACTATACAAGAGTATGGTTGAAAGTTTGATGCATTTGACTGCAACTTGGTTAGACATAATGCATGTAGTAAGTTTCATTTCTAGATTTATGAAAACACCAAAGGATTCCCATTGGCAAGCAGGAAAGAGGATCCTAAGGTATGTGAATGTTACCAAGAGATTTGAGATTTTGTATACTACTAATAATAATTTCAAGTTGGTTGGTTATATAGATAGTGATTGGGTTGGAAATTTTGATGATGGGAAGAGCACTTCTAGATACATGTTCCATATAGGATCAGGTGCAATTTCATGGGCATCCAAGAAGCAACCTATTGTTATTCAATCTATAGCAGAGGGTGAATACATAGCAGTGAATGTAGCAACATGTCATCTATTTGGTTAAGGAGGATCTTGACAAATTTGAATTAAAGGCAAGAGGATGAAACCACAATTTATCGTGACATCTCCTCAATTGCATTGTCTAAGAATCCAGTCTTCCATGGGAGAAGCAAGCACATAGAGATCATATATCACTTCATTAGAGAGTTGGTGGAGAATGGAGATATCAAAAGGGAATTGTGCAAGTCTGAGCAGTATCTAGTAGACATATTTACCAATCCCTGAGGCATTGAAATTTTTGTACACCTAGGAGAGTGTCTTGGTGTAGTTGATTTGGATTAGGAGTGACCCTTGTTTGTTTGGTTTAGGACAAAAGCGGAGTGTCAAAAATTTAATGTAGTAGGTCATTTTCCCTTGGAGCTAAATGCTCACCTACCACCCTAATGGCCTATACAATAGTCAGAAACATCAAATCCTAGTAGGTGAGTTCAAATTCAAAATGAGAGGGAAAACATTTTTGCTTAGAGACAAAAATGAATGTATCAGATTCATTCGATCAGAATAGAGTAGAGGGGTTGGATTGCAGAGCAAAGTGGAGAAGTGCAAGAGCACAAAATAGAAAAGAAGAAGATCAGGAGATTAGAGCAGAGGAAAAAAGTGTAGAAATTTCAGAAGATAGAAGAAAGCTTTAGCACATGTTGGACTCTTTTGTTATTTTGTAAGTTCATTATGATTTTTTCTATGAAGTAGTGATTGCTCCAGACATTTTTGTATGTAACCATTAGAGCTATAAGTTTGAAGTTTAAGTTTTATCAGTTTGAAGTTTTAGGATTTTTTCTAGTTGAAGCCGAATGCTCCTAGATTTTGTAATAGTTTTGTTGAATAGAATATAAGCAAGCAGGGATACTTGGCAATCTATTGTCCTCCTTTCACTTAATATTACATGTTTTGGATTTAATATTTTCATAATTACAAGTTTTGAAGTTTTTCCCTCTGAGTTTTAATGGTGGAAATGTCCAGAATGTAAGTCTACTAAATAGCTCACTCAATTTAATCTTTGGCTGAGTGTAGTCTCTTTTATTTCTGCCGAGCTCACTCGGCATCCTCTATTGTCAAGCATCACCTTGCAATGGAGACTGAGCTTATTAGGCATACACTATGTCAAGTTCCCCTTTGTGTCAAGTCACTTGGCTCCTTTTTATGCCAAGCTTACTCAACACCATTTTCTTGTCACTCGGCACCTTCTTGTATCGAGCAAGTCTATCACTCGGTATTGCTTTGTGTTGAGCGAATTTTTAATAAGTTGTGATTAATTTTTCACAAGTCTACATGATTTAGTTGGACAATAATGACTATTCTAGTTTGCCTCTAGTAATGGTGCACATCTTGGCTTTCTATTCTCTCTTCATGAATATCCAAAACAATGAGATTGAGACTTGATATATTTGATTTGGCTGTATATTCTACTATTCAACACTTAAGGTCAAATGGAAGATGTAGGGATCTTCCTATATTTTGAAAGATGTTGTAAAATACATCTTTCATAGTGTATTTCATAGTTAAAAGAATGGAAACCATTGGTGCACTGTGGCATTAATTATTGTTATAATTTAATTATCATAGTGTATTTTGTCATGCAAAAGTATTCAAACTTTATTGGGTTTGATTCAAACATAAGGAAAGTCACAATTTTACAGACATAGCTAGGTAAATCTCAACAACTCATGGACATTCATAACAATGATCACAACCATTTCATAAGATTAAGCTATGTAGTTAATGATAAATAAAATCTTGGATAAAGTTATTATATAGTAAAATCAAAATATAGGTGAGAAGAGCTTTCCATCAATCTAATTTCTTATCATATAATCTTTTGTTATTGGGTTGTGTTACATTACTAAAATAGTTCATTACTATATTTTCAGTTAGAATTACTTGGCATCTAATGTAATCAACTATTATCTTATTTAGGTTGTTGGTGTGGCAACTGATTGATTACTCGTGATTAGCAAAGTTTGACTTGAGGTTAAACTAGTGATTGAGGCACTTGGATGTTGTTGGAGCCAAGTGTTAGTTCATTGTGGTTGTAAGAATTTGGTATAGCTCTAATACCATGTAAGAATTTGCCTAAGGCAATAATTCAATGCCAAGATTAAGAAGCTCAGTAGATAGCACAAGAGAGACAAATGATGATCAAATGAGAATGGATATCAGATGATTGGATATTAGATAATTAGATATCAGATAATTGAATAATTACATTATAGAAGTGTCTTATATATAAAGGCAACTAATATGACTAGGAGTTAGCAAAGAGATAAACATACCAACTAAGCACATGTCTACCAAGAGTGGATTATCCTCCATTGTGCATGAATGTACATGCAACAATGAGAAGATAATAATGCAAAAATGTTTACATAAAGAGATGTAGTAGACAACATGTGTTCAATTGGAGTGCAAAGTACTATGTTGTCAACATGACAACTCATATAAATCTATAAACTCCTAAGTGTCTACATGAAAACTAATATGTTAATGCATTAATCTAAGTAAACTTAAGTAAGGTATAATTAGTAAATACTTAATTATACCAACAATGGTCCACATGAAATAATTATAGTTTTTGTTTGAGGACTTTATTCCAAAGGTAATCGAATGGGGCTTATTTTGTTCTTTTATATTTTCTCCAAAATCCTTGCACAGGGCATTGCCGCCCAGGCTGCTGTTGTTTTGGTTGGTGATTTATTCTGTGTATACGAGCGTTATCTGTGTCTTTTTGACATCATTTCTTGTCCTGGATTCAATGTCATTCGAAGGTAAATGTAAGGTTTTTGAGCAGAGCAGATCTAAGTTTTTATTCTTGTTTCGGTTCTAATGCAAAGATGTGATTGTTGTGAATGTTTGGGAGCATCAAATGCAATCGCATGACAGAGAAGGGTTTGTGTTTTTGAAAGCAAAATGGGTTTTGATTTGCTACAGAGGTATTTGTTTCAGCACTCTTCACGTATGTGCAGACGTATGTTACATTGTGAAAAATGTAAGAAATATTGTGGAAAAGAAAGCTTCTAGTTTCATTCTTCTTGGTATACTTATGTAAAATCAGTAAATGGCCGAACTGGTTAATAGGTTCTTGAAACGTTCATTGTTTTGTTTCACAAAAGTCTTTGAGAAATATCTTTCAGAATATTTGTGAGAAACTGTAGGTTTTCCATGCATGGAGGCTTTTGATAGATAGGAAGTTTTTTTTGGAATGGTTTCTTTGATAAGCAGTTAATCTGTGTGGCATTGTAAACAGCAGTTGGTCTTGTGACATATAAACAGGGTATACTGTTTATGTGACATTTTTGTGAGCGTCAGTTGCATCTTTCGGTTGTAATTCTGATTACAGGACAGTTGCCTAATCAGAGACTCACGATTTCAAAAACTCATTCAGTTTATGAGATAAAATATGAAACTTGAAAATATTTTAATTAGAATGTATGACAATTTTTCAAGTCTGTTATAAAGAGGTTTATGGCAGTTAATAAACCATTATATGTATTTTATAAAATAGTTACACGTAAGGTAACGGACTGATAATGATCTATTGAATGTAAAATCTCTGAAGTGTATCCCTATTTAAGGGAGTGTAGGTGTGTGGGCAAATAAAATGCATGGAGTATGGGTCCCAGAACATACATTATTTCCAACAAGAACTACTTGACATCGAATGTAATTAGCTATTATCTTATTTTGGGTATGACTCTTTTTGCCTAATATATATCAGACAGTAATTACATATGTTTAATTTTTGGAAGATGTCATTTTAGGCTTTACAGTGCAGAAGTTTCACTGTTCACATCAATGAACTGGAGATTCACCCCTTGATATGCTTTGCTTTACTCATCAGCATGGATGTTATTTTACTTTCTGAAACCGATTCTTATCAATTGATCTAAGAAAGATCTAGCTAAATTTTTTATTGCTAATCTTTTGTTTATTCTTATCAATTCATCTAACAAAAATCTAAATAAAATAAGAATTATAAGGACTAAGCTTTTTACATAAAAGAAAATATAGCAAGAATGATGTTCAGCAATTTTCATATTTAAAATAAATACTTAAAGTAAAATTGTTCCTTTAAGATCTTATAAAACTTATATATTACATTTCCAATCATATATAAGGAAGGTATACATTTTTAAAGTCCATTTTTAAACTAAGGGGTATTTTAGGACTCAAAGGTTATAGGGGTGTCCTCCTTCGTTCTGTTTTTTTTGA
The DNA here is from genome assembly GCA_028749045.1 of Cupressus sempervirens. Taxonomy (NCBI): domain Eukaryota; kingdom Viridiplantae; phylum Streptophyta; class Pinopsida; order Cupressales; family Cupressaceae; genus Cupressus; species Cupressus sempervirens. Next base: position 380,372,701 of record CM053785.1, read on the forward strand.
AATTGCAATTAATTTTAATATTAATTAAATATTAGTATATGTAATTTTGCATTAAAAAATGTAGTGAACTATAATTGTGATGACAATTCACACTCTATGATCTAATTATTATTAATTAAATAATAATAATAATACATTTTTTTCATAGTATAGCTCAATAAACCAGAATTACAAGAAAAAAAATCAAGAAACAAAAACATCATAGCATTAAAAAACAAAGCTAAAATCTATCATATACATTTAGGCTTATTAAGAAATATAGATACCTTACATCATCAGTGTCTATGGTATCCTTTAGCTTATCATAAACTAAATAGAATAATATCATAGGATGATTGGATAGGAAAGACCATTTAATAGGAAAAGAAAGAAAACAAGTAAAACAGACTAGTTGTTCTAGTCAGGTAGATGTAGACTTCTCAAAGTTATTACCATTTGTGTGTTAACAAAAAAATGTATTAAAAAATATTGTCATGTCTAATTTTTATGAGACAATGATGAGATTACTACTATTTATGTGAGCAGTAATTCAGAAACAATGAAGATGTTAAACTTTTAACCAAATTGAATGAAACAAAGTCCATCTTATGGGTATCAATGTTACTGTTCTAGCCTTGAAATAGTTTCATGGTTATCATATTAATTTATTTATTTTTATGTCAAACCAAATAACCATCACTCTTTAAAAATTTTGATTTTTCATATAAACTACTTTTCAAAAGAGAAGGGAAAATGGACTTGTTCAAGTTATTTGAAAAAAAAAAATTAGTTAAAAGATAGAGAAAAAACACTAAAAACAATCTACATCATCATCAAAATCTTTACAAATTTTTAATAAAACATATTCACCAAAAAGTGGGAACCACTATTAATAGTAATATAATATGCTCTCTCTATATATTTAAGTATCTAAAATGCATAAAATAAATTAGATCCTCTACATCCTCTACCCAAACATCACTCTTCCTCTAAGGCCTCTATATGAACAACTCAGATCATCTATCTATCACATCCAGAAGGGAAAACTACCTAGATATTATATTCATATTACCATCGTATAAATTTATGCAGAGAAGTCATCCCATCCATCCCTTGTCCATATTATCTCATATAATGGATATGTTCTTCCACGTCCATATGTATATTCAAGTCACTCCACAAGAAAAGCTAGCATCACCTTTATAAATTACATCTATCATGGTATAATGTTTCTAGTATGCTTGGTTCACATGCATAACTAATCAGATGTTATATAATCTATACTATGATTGTAACCATGGAATAAAGAATTATCCTGATGATAAGTAATTATCTATTTAACTACCTAGTAGAATCAATAGTACATGAAATCTTAAATCAACATCTTTTGAGTCTAAATAAAGTTTGTAAATTCATAAATCATGTGTCCAAACATTCCTAGAATCAAAGAAGACTCTCCAACGTAAATATATTTCCAAATTACAATTTCCCTCTTTCCCCCTAATTTGTGTATTTTGTTTGTGTAATTAGTTTGGACCATACCATATGTGTAGTAATTAATATGAATAGGCAATGTTGTGCACACTACATAGAGTGCATGTAATATCATGCATTTTTGGGTATAATTTTTTTATTTTATGTCATGGTGCACAATAAACATATCCAATGATAAATTTTTCCATCCTCTCTATCTTCTTTCCCAACTCAAATTTCTCCTCACCCCTTAATCTACCATTCAACTTTGAATTAAATTTACCGAACTTTTTAAACTAACTTTAACCATCTATTAAACCATGAAATTCAAATTCCAAAAAAATTGTAAAAATAATCTTGTTAAGGATATTCCCTTACAAATAAACAAAATGAACCCCTCAGTTAAGAACTTGCACTCATTCTATAGGTTAATCTCCCTATATCTTCTTGCTATACGCATCTTACATTCTTTCTTTCCTCTTGCAATCTCATTTGTAACTTGAGAAAATATATAATGAAGTCTTTTTACCCATATATTTTCTTGTCAAAATCTAAAGAGGGGTCTATCCCATGACCGTTCTATCACTAGGAATTGTGTAAGCCAACTTACATCTAGATGAGGCTTGAACCTACATTAATAATTTATGTATTACAAAATATGACTAGTCAAGATCCTATGACCATCCTATCACTACAAATTTTTATGTTCTTAGCTTACTGGATATCCGTACAGCCAATCTACCTCTTATTGGTCTTACCTACAAAAAAGTTGGAGTCATGAATGCGAGTGATTAGGAAAGACTAATTCCACTATAATTTATAGTAAAGTTAGCATGAGGCAGACAATGTGCATAATAGGGTAAATTAACTTGGAATTTGTGATATTTCTATTAAGATTCAACTTTTTAGTTTTTGAGTCAAACTAATGATTCATGTTTTATGAGTAATGGTTCACACAAACCCATCAGTCATGAGAATGAATGAATTTCACTTATCACTCATTGTATCTAGTTGATACCCATAGAGGTGAAACACTAAGACTTTCTGTGATATCAGCCATCCTAAAACTATTCTGAATCAGTTTTCTTTCCTGAAGGAGTGACAGATCTACACCAGAACAATCCCAGAGCGACACATCTGCACCAGAACGATCCTCAACTGAATTCTCCTTGCTGTTTGTTACCCTCCGCCAGGCCACGCTTCCTCTTCAACTGGATCTGGCGACGAACAAGAGGATAACCAGCTTTGCAACCTGCCTCCAATTTCCTGCAGATGATTGTCTACCTCTTTGTCACCTGCCCATGTTGAGCCATTTGATTTTGTAATTAATGTAGATGATCGATATCATACCACCCAAAATAATGATTGCCAAAGTGTGAAGTCTGCCATTCTTCTAAGTCAATTGCCGATACATTCCTAAAGTCCTTCCATAGTGAAAAATTATCCTCTAATGATCCGGCCACACCAAAATTTGATAGTCTGTCAGCCAAGGAGTTGGCCTCTATCTACACATGAGTTTATCTAGATACCAAGTGTCAAGTGATCCCTTTTTCATGTCATTTATTACGATACTGGAATCTTCTTCCAGATGAATTTTACACTTAGCGCCACAATAATCCCATCCTCAGATCGAACCCCTACACCCATCCTAGAGGCCCAAGCGAAGTTGATCTTTAGCCACCCATATCCAGGAGGGGACCAAGACAAAGGTATTTTAGTAGTTTGAGAAACTCGGGAATTATCTCTCAAAGGCCCTTGAACGAGCGGAACTTGACCATGGGCTACTTTCGTTGAATTAGTGTATCCTTATGATTGAAAGGTCCCTAATCCCGAGTGGCTGCATTTGAGACAAGCTCAGAGATAGTCCGTGTTAGGAAAAAGTAAGATTGTCTAGAGTCTTGTGTAATTAGTTTCTACACTAATTCTTTTTTTTATTTTTTTTTGTCTACAGAACTGGAGTAGTAGCATTGATTCCACTAAAATAGTTATTAGTTACAAGCTAATTTCACACATTTCTTAATAAAGTGGTGGACCATATCTCCATCTTCTCATGCAACCGTTTATGTGTAGAGTCAATTAGGATAGAATTTAATTTAGTCTTATCACTTGAGATTGTAGAAGTTGTAAATACACTAGGTAATGTAATTGCTCACACCAATTCAATTCAATTCAATAACATATTTTCTCTTCCAATCTTGTTTGGAAAGTATTCTTCACTTATGTTGCTATGATACATTGATTTATATTTCATTTTTCTACATGGTATCAGAACTAAGGTTCAGCTAAAAATATATTCCTAGAGTTATTTGTTTAGAGTTGCTTCTTTGTTGTTGGAGTTTAATATTTGCTTGAATTTTTTTTTTTCTGCTGACATGGTCTCTACGAATGAGGTGTCACCTATATTTGATGGAAGTGGTTTTGCAGATTGGAAAATTGTAGTGAAGAATGGAGAACATACTTATAAAGGATAGTGAAAGGGGAGACTAAAGAACCCCAAACCGATGGAGGAAAAGAGATTTAGAAATATAAGTTGGATCAAGCTAGAGGTCTTGTTGGCAAATCTTTGAGCCCCAAGCTCAATAGAAGGTTTGTCAATGTTGATAATGTTGGAAGTATTAGAGTTGAGTATTAGAACTATATGAATTTAATACAAAAACTTATTACAATTTTTGCATTTAACAATTTATAACTGAATGTATTCAAACTATGCCAAAAAATTGATAAACATTCACCATGAATAGAAAGAAATAGCAACTCACAAAATAGAGACATGAATTTGTGCTGAGTGGGAAACCCTAAAAAATCCTTACAGTTTTGTCACAGGGAGAAAAACTATTCCATGAATCTGTAATGTTTATTGAGCTTCAACTCCTTACAATCAATAGCAACAACTGCTCAAGGTATTCAACCCTTTATGTTCTTTGCTATTTGTCTACAATTTCACATACACATACAAATGTATATGCTACACTTATACATGTAGGTAAGCTTATAATATAGCTTTCACATTACAACTCTTCACAAGTTTTCTCAAATGTATTTGTGTCTTCTTTTCAATGACACTTTCACATACATACCTTTCAGAATTTACAATAATCTCTATAAATAGAGATAAAATTTGAAATAAATTAGTTTTATAAAACAAACTTAACTAGTTAGGGCCGTTCAACAAAATGCCCTTATGAAATACTGTTTTAAAACAACTTTTTCAGTTATGCCTTGAATTTCTTCATGTCCTTTGAAATACCAGCTTTATAAACATCAAACTATGCCAGTAATTTCTTCAAACTTTCAAAAATAGTGCAATGTAAGAAGCTCTCAAAAATGCCTTTTAAACAAATGAAAGGTCTTCAAGAAAATTGTCATTTTAGGGTTTGAAATAGAGACCCTTATTATTTGAAACTTCATTTGAAAACTAAAACTATATTATTCACAAAAAATTTGCCTCTAAATAATCGATCACAAAACTTCAACATTTTCTTTGAAACTTTTGGTTTTTAAAACATAGACTGAAAAAATATTCAAGAAACCCTTATTTCTTTTCACCTTTTCTTTTTAAAAAATCTGAGTGTATTTCTTTTTAGAAATTGACTGAAAAAGAAAATATTCACCTTATTCTTTTTCACAAAATGAAAATCTTTGACAAACCAAATAGTCATACTTGAAACCTCCATTGTTGATTTACCTCCTTTGTTCTCTATTACCAAAAACTCCTCATCACAGTTTTGAAGACCCTTTTTATGCCTTTTTCTCGTCCATGCATTCACAAGTAAAACCAAGAAGAAAGTGAGTATTTTCAAAAAATAAAGAAATGATAAAAAACCCAACAAGTGATACTTCAAATTTGAAACAATTCTTCTCAAACCAAAAATCCAAAATTTGCAATGCCAAGCCAAACTTTTATTCTGCAAAAGAACAAACCTTTTCTTCACAATAACCCATATGCCAAAAGCCACATAGGAACTCTTTCATAAAGGCGACAAGATCCTTCATATTTACAGAGCAAAATGAATTCACGACTTCACTGATAAAAGAAAACATTTTGAATTCACAAAAATTTGTATTCGCTATCAAAGAACATTTCCAATTCACAAAAACCCATATTTTTCAAAATTTTCTTCACGTGCCAAAGATTATTCATAGAGATTTGAAACAATCATTCACAACAAACCTTTATAGAGGTAAACCATCGTTCAATAAACCTTCACAAAAGAAAATCAAAAATGACATTTGCAAGATAGAAGACACCCACAACCAAAACCAAATCCTAAGTCTCTTTCAAGTCTGCCATAACATTTTGACACTTGGAGAGTTTCCTTTTACATGTAAGCTATTATTTATTGCCATGTACTTACTATATTTACAATGCACTAGTACTCACATTTTTCATTTTTCTTTTTTACCTTTGCTTAATTTTGTGCCATGTAATTTATGTTTTTACACTTGCCACCTTTTCAGAATATCCTCGTGTTTCAAAAACTTACCATCGGTCAAACTATTCTTACCACCTTTTTAATATTATCTCATTGCATTTTGCCAACTTTATATTTTTCCATCATGGTCAACAATCTCCCCCATTTTTTTTGAGGCAAAAATTTCACCATCTCATATATACAAGAGGAAATATAAAAATTTGAATATATACAAATTTCTTCACATATATACAAGATAATGAATCAAAGAATGCAGATCACACAAATGTTGATTATTCCATGATCAAAGAATGTTGATAATAGATGTTGATCAAAGAATGTTGTTAATAAATGCTAATCACACAAAACTGAACATATGAGTGCTGACTATACAAAATATTGAGTGTGAGTGTTGACTATACAAAATACAGAGAATCACACGAAATGCTGAGAAATGCTGATTATCAAACTCTGATATATCTCCCCCAAAAATTTTGCATCAAAAAAAATTGGTCATCTGCTTTTCATGAAATTTTTTCTATGAATAGGAGTAGAAACCTAACACAGAACAATTATTTGCAAAGATCTTATATCAACATTGATTGAGAGAAAACTCCCAATCTAGTTCATAGCTGTGCAAACAATTCCCTTGGTAGAGCTTTAGTAAAAATGTCTACTACTTGTCCTTGAGTGAGCACATAGATTAGTTTAAATTCATTATTGAGAACTTTGTCACACAAAAAGTGAAGTTTAATGGCCACATGTTTTGTGTGTGAGTGCATTACAAGATTTTTTCATAATTGAATAGCACTCATATTGTCACACATGATTGAAATGGGTTTTGAAACTTGAATACCTAAATCAGATAATTGATAATCCATCCAAATCAGTTGAGTACAACATGTTTTAGCAGCAACATACTCAAATTTAGATGTAGACAGAGTAACACAATCTTGTTTTTTACTATGCTAGGCAACTAAGCAATCACCAAAGAAGAAAGTTGCACCACTAGTGCTCTTTTTATCATCTGATCCACCCCAATCTGCATCAGTATAACCAAAAACTGATAAATCATTGCTGCGAGGATACCATAATCCAAAATCAAGTGTCCCTTGAATGTATTTTAGTATTCTATTCATAGCATTAAGATGAGATTGTTTTGGATCAGACTGAAATTGTGAAACCATACATACTGCTTACATTATATTAGGTCTAGATGCTGTAAGATATAATAGACTTCCAGTCATGGACCTATATATAGTTTGATTTATAGAAGGTGAGTCATCATTCTTCATTAGCTTGCACCCTATTTCCATAGGAGTGCTTACTGGTTTACAATTAGCCATGTTAAACTTTCGCAACATTTCCTTTGAATATTTTGTTTGAGAAAGAAATAGATCATGTTCAAGTTGTGAGACTTGTAAACCAAGAAAAAATGTGAGCGCACCCAACAAAGACATTTCAAACTCAGATTCCATAATTTTTGAAAAATGTTTTGCTGATTCATCATTAGTAGACCTAAAAATAATATCATCCACATAGATTTCTACTACCAAAAATGTCATCATTTATGACTTTGATATACAAAGTACTATCTATTTTTCCATGAGAAAATCCATTTGTATTTAGATGTTTATCCAAACTAGAATACCAAGCTCTAGGAGCTTGCTTTAAACCATATAATGCCTTTTTGAGTCGAAAAACATGATCAGGTTTGTCAGAAGATTCAAAACCTTCTGGTTGTTCCATATAGACTTCCTCTTCAAGATACCCATTCAAGAATGTAGTTTAAACATCCATTTGGTAGACAATAAACTTTTTATAACTGATATATGCAAAGAAGATTATGATTGATTCCATCCTTCCAACTAGTGCAAATGTTTCACGAAAATCAATTCCTTCCTGCTGAGCATATCCTTTGCAGACAAATCTAGCTTTATTCCTGATCACTTTTTCATCTTCATTCAACTTGTTACGAAATACCCATTTTCCACCTCTGACATTTTTGTCATTAGGTCTAGAAACAAGTTCCCAGGTCTTGTTTTTCTCAATTTGATTTATTTCTTCCCGCATAGCATTTTTCCAATAGGAGTCTAATAAAGCTTCAACAACAATTTTTGGTTTGAAATTTGATATCAAGCAAAAATGTTCAACAATGCTTGCGTGTTCATGTGTTTTGGCTTTTCTTCAATTTAAGATCCCTTTTTCTACATCCCAAATAACTTGAGACTCAAGATGTCTCTTAGCAATTATTTTAGAAGAAGTTTTTATTTTTGACCCAATACTTGTTACTTTGGGACTTGAATAGTTTTCTAGTTTAGTTTCAACAACAAGTTTAGTTTCAACATTTTTAGGATGTTCATCATGCCAAGTTTTTAATTTTTGGAATGATGTATCTTCATGATCCTCTTTATTATTGCAGCATACAGATTTTTCATCAAATACAACATTTATGGCTTCTACAATTTTAATCAACCTTTTATTATAGAATTTATAGGCATTGCTATGTGTAGAGTGTCCGAGGAAAATCTCTTCATTAGATCTTGAATTGAAGTTCTTTAAGGAATCATCATTCTTTTTGATGAAACATTTACAGCCAAATTTTTTGAAATTTTTAACATTTGTTGTTTTGCCATTCCATAATTCATATGGAGTATGAGTTTTTCTAACACTAATTTTTTCTCTATTTAGAATGTAGACAATTGTATGAATAGCTTCTTTCCAGAATTTGTCAGGTAGTTTTGCTTCATTAAGTATGGTCCTGGCCATTTCTTTGATAGTTCTATTTTTTCTTTCTACAACACCATTTTGTTGTGGTGTCCTAGTAGTAGAGTATTGTCTTTTTATGCCATGTTTTTCACAATACTCAATAAATTCTCGAGAGATAAGTTCTCCTCCCCTGTCTGATCTTAAACATTTTAATTTTAAGTTGGTTTCCCTTTCTACCATTTTTCTAAAATTTTTGAAGCGGTCAAAGGCTTCTGATTTGTGTTTTAGAAATGTTACCCAAACCATCCTTGAATAGTCATCTATGAACAACATGAAATATTTCTCACCATTTAATGATGTTTCTTTAGTTGGACCACATAAATCAGTGTGCACAAGTTCAAGTGTTTTGTTTGATGAGTATTCTTTTGTTTTAAAAGATACTCTCATTTGTTTACCTTTTACAAATTCTTCACAAATATTCACTGGTTTGGTAATTTGTGGTAATCCTCTAACCTTTTTATTGTTACTAATTCTTGCAAGGTTATCAAAGTTAAGATGTCCCAATCTCTTGTGCCATAGCCAATTTTCTTCTACTTGACTCATAAGACAAGTATTAACCAATGAAGTTTCTTGAATAGTATAATTAATTAGGTTATAAAGATTTCCACCTATCCTTAATCCACTAGCAATGACTCTATCCCTTCCATTTTTTATAAAGCATCCTTTAGCATTAAAAGAAATAGAGTACCTACTGTCACAAATCTGACTAACACTCAAAAGATTATGTTTCAAACCTTCAACAAAGTATACATCATGAATTGGTGTATCCTTGTTTAAAATTATTGAGCCTCTTCTTGTTATATAGGCTCTTGAGTTATCACCAAAGCATACAAACCCTCCATCAAAATCTTCTAGGATTTTGAATTTTCTTTTACACCCAGTCATATGGTGTGAGTAGCCACTATCCAAAACCCATGTTGTAGGTTTTTGAGCAAATAGGGTTGTTTCCACAATTAAAGACTTTTTAGTTATCTTTACTTAGTTCTAGATCTATTTAGGTCTCAAATTTAGTTTGCATTGATTTGCATAATGACCATAGTGAAAACATCTAAAACATCTAATAATTCTTTTCTTACCTTGATTGGTGTTGTTATCACAGAAATTTGCTTTATACCCAAAGATATTATAGTTAAAACAATAACCTTTGAAGAAGAATTTGGTTTTCTATTTAGGAACCTCCTCAAATGAACATTGCAAATCATTTAGTCTTTTATGCTTTCCTTCAAGTAATATTTTGTGATTTTCTATAATCTAATTTGCTTCTTTTAACTCTTCTTGAAGTTTTTTATTTTCAATTTCATGATTTGAAATTAACTTTTTTAATCTTTTAAGTTCTTGCAAAGATTTTAGAAGTTCTTCTTCAAGATCTATTTCTTTATATGAATCAAATGAAGATTTAGATTGACTAGATTTAGGTTTAGGGGTGTGGACTATTTCAGCCATGAACAGTCTTTCTCCTTCTTCATCAGCATCACTAGATTCTTCATTTGAATATTCTTTTGATAGAAGACTTTTCTTTTTGAAGTCCTTGAATCTTTTGTTTTGATTCCAAGGTTTCTTTTTAGAAAACTTTTTAGTTTTCTCATCACAATCTTCTAGTTCAACATTTGGACATTTTGCAGCAAAATTTCCTAACTGACCACAATTGAAATATTTAGGTTTTCTTTTATACTTCTTTCTCATTCTCTTGACTAGTAATGCTTTTAGAGCATTTGTTAGGTCTAAATCACTCTCATCATATTTTTCAGCCTTAAAAGCTGTCTCTTTTGATGAAGAACTAGCTTGGTTACTAATTCTCATTTCATATGCAGTTAGAGTTCCTTGTAATTGATGCAAAGTCATTTTAGAAAAAAATTTCTTTTCTTCTAAAGTAGAAATTTTTAGTTTCAAATTTAGGTAGAACTGATCTAATGACTTTTGAAACTACGTCATGTTCTTCAATTTTTTCACCAAGACCTTTTCTAGCATTGACTACTTCATCAATTCTTAAGAAATATGCTGAAATACTTTCATCTTCATTCATTTTCAAATTATCAAACTATGTTTTGTGAGTTAACAATTTTGACTCTTTAACCTTTTCATCTCCTTGATAAATAGTTTCCAACTTTTGCCAAATATCATTTTCTGATTTATAGTAGACTACTTTAGTAAACACATCTTTAGTGAGACCACACAGTAGAGCATATCTTGCCTTTTTATCCAATTCATAAGTTAGTTTATCATTAGCATTAGTAGGTACTATTGGTGGGATAGTATACTTTGTAATAACAACATCCCACATTCTCACATCTAAAGAATGTATAACTGCTTCCGTCATAACTTTCCAAAAAATATAGTCATTACCATCAAATAGTGGAGCTCGGTTAAGGGAAGCCCTTTCAACTTGTGCCATAACTTCCAATAAAAAATAAAAAATCCCTAGAACAATTCATAAAAGGAATCCTATGCTCTGATAACACTTGTTGGAAGTATTAGATTTCTGAGAAGGGGGGTGAATAAGAACTATATGAATTTAATACAAAAACTGATTACAATTTTTGCATTTAACAATTTATAACTGAATGTATTCAAACTGTGTTCAAAAATTAATAAACATTCACCATGAATAGAAAGAAATATCAACTCACAAAATAGAGACACAAATTTGTGCCGAGTGGGAAACCCTCAAAAATCCTTACGATTTCGTCATAGGGAGAAAAACCACTCTATGAATCTATAATCTTTAATGAGCTTGAACTCCTTATAATCAACAGCAATAGCTGCTCAAGGTATTCAACCATTTATGCTCTTTACTATTTGTTTACAATCTCACATTCACATACAAATGTATATGCTACACTTAGACATGCAGGTAAGCTTATAATATAGCTTTCAGATTACAACTCTTCACAAGTTTTCTCAAATGTATTTGTGTCTCATTTTTAATGACACTTTCACACACATACCTTTCAAGATTTACAATGATCTCTATAAATAGAGATAAAATTCAAAATAAATCAGTTATACAAAACAAACTGAACTAGTTAGGGCCGTTCAACAAAATGCCCTTATGAAATGCTATTTTAAAACAACTTTCTTAGTTATGCCTCAGATTTCTTCATGTCCTTTGAAATACCGGCTTTATAAATAGTGAACTATGCCAGTAATTTCTTCAAACTTTCAAAAATAGTGCAATGTAAGAAGCTCTCAAAAATGACTTTTAAACAAATGAAAGGTCTTTAAGAAAGCTGTCATTTTAAGGTTCAAAACAGAGACCCTTATTATTTGAAACTTCATTTGAAAATTGAAACTATATTATTCAGAAAAGATTTGCCTCTGAATAACTGATCACAAAACTTCAACATTTTCTTTGAAACTTTTGTTTTTTAAAACATAGACTAAAAAAATATTCAAGAAACCCTTATTTCTTTTCACCCTTTCTTTTTCAAAAATCTAACTGTATTTCTTTTTCAAAATTGACTGAAAAAGAAAATATTCACCTTATTCTTTTTCACAAAATGAAAATCTTGGACAAACCGAACAGTCATACTTGAAACCTCCATTGTTGATTTACCTGCTTTGTTCTCTATTACCAAAAAATTCTCATCACAGTTTTGAAGACCCTTTTTATGTCTTTTTCTTGTCCATGCATTCACAGGTAAAACCAAGAAGAAAGTGAGTATTTTCACAAAATAAAGAACTGATCAAAAACCCAATAGGTAATGCTTCAAATTTGAAACAATTCTTCTCAATCCAAAAATCCAAAATTTGCAGTGCCAAGGAAAACTTTTATTTTGCAGAAGAACAAACCTTTTCTTCACAATAACCAATATGCCGAAAACCACACAGGAACTCTGTCATAAAGACAACAAGATCCTTCATATTTACAAAGAAAAATGAATTCATGACTTTTCTAATAAAAGAAAATATTTTTACTTTACAAAAATTTGTACTCATTGTCAAAGAACATTTCCAGTTCATAGAAAGCCATATTTTTCAGAATTTGCTTTGCATGCCAAAGATTATTCATAGAGATTTGAAACAAGCAATCACAACAAACCTTTATAGAGGTAAACCATCATTCAAAAAACCTTCATAAAAGAAAAAAAAATGACATTCGCAAGATAGAAGAAACCCACAACCAAAACCAAACCTAAGTCTCTTTCAAGTTCACCATAGCATTTTGACACCTGGCGTGGTGAGTTCTCTTTTACATGCAGGTTGTTATTTATTGCTGAGTAATTACTATATTTACAATGCACTAGTACTCATGTTTTTCATTTTTCCTTTTTACCTTTTCTTAATTTTGTGCCATGTAATTTATGTTTTTACACTTGCCACCTTTTCAGAATATTCTCATGTTTCAAAAGCTTGCCATCGGTCAAACTATTCTTACAACCTTTTTAATATTACCTCATTGCATTTTGCCAACTTTATATTTTACCATCATGGTCAACAGATAATACTATTGAGCTGTAGGAGAACTTTAATAGAAAAAGATTATAAAGATGTAGATATTACTAGTATATTCAATATAGAAGAAAGATTGATGAACTTAGATCCATCTTGCTTTGAAAAAATGATTGATTATTTCAATAAAATTATGTTCTTAAATGCCCAATTGAAGAAAATAGGTGTTAAGTATGCTAAAAAGGATTTTTAATTGATTGTAGTGGTTGATAGTAAGCTCCCTTAGTTGTACAAGGTATTTAAGGAATTAAGAAAAAAGGTTATTCAACTAAAACCTAATGCTCCACAACAAACGTTTGATCAATTTTGTAAGTCTATTTTAGATGAAGAAGATCAGCTTTTTAAAGGAAATATATTAAGAAAAATCATGCATATGCAGCTAGAAGTAAAGTCTTCACAAATGATGGAAAGAAGAATTGGAAAGGATATGATAAATTTCTAAACAATGAAGGTTCTAACCTTTTTTTCTAGAAATTATGGTGCAAAAGAACAAGATGGAAGAAAACCCATTATTTTTAGGCATTGTGGTGGTGAAAATCACATGGAGAAATTTTGTTTGAAACAGAGGGATAATGAAAGACAACACTTCAAGCCCAAGCAAGAAATTTTTAGCCATCTCTCAAAGCAAGCATGAGAAAACAAGTAAGGAGGTAATTACTACACCTAAAATTAATGAAATGTTAAGGGTGGTTACTTTGCTTCAAATTCCATTAAAGAGTGGACTTTAGATTTAGGGGAATCATTTCACATGACTAGAGATAGTTTTTTTTCTTATTGAGTTTCATGAAGGAAAGAATTCAGATCAAGAATTACTATTGGAAATAAAATGAAACTTTTGGCTCTAGGGATAGTAACTCTTAATGTAATAAATGGGTCTTTGAAAAATGTTTTGTTGGTTGAAGGATTAGGGGTGAATCTAATTTGAGTATACAAAATAGTTCAAGTTGGACATGAGGTGGTTATTACTATTGGTCAAGTTATTAATAAAGATAAAAATGACCCAAGCGATATAATTTCCATTGGTAGAGTTGATCATGAAGAGAGTCTATTTGAATTTGTGGGATTTGTTGATGAAGAATTTACACACTCTCATGCTTTTGTTGATTATATGTCAAAACTTTGGCATGCTAGACTTGTGCATATAAATTATAGAGAAATAAAAGATATGGTTAGAATGAACATGGACAAGACTCAAAGATCCAAGGAAAGAGTGGTTGTGCTCTCATGACCAAAACATTACAATTAAATGATCCAAAATCATACAAAAAAGCTAGAGGAAAGAAAATACTAGAATTTGGAGCTAAGCTTACTAAGGAATGTACCTCCAAGAAAGTAGATGCTACATTATATAAACAAATTGTTGGTAGCTTGATTTATCTAACTCATTCTAGACCAAATATTTGATTTGTAGTGAATATGGTATCCAAATTTATGCAGGAACCGAAAAAAAGTCATTGCATGGTTGGAAAGAGGATTTTGTGATACAGTCAAGGAACCATTTACTATGGAATACATTATAGCTACAAGTCCTCAACTTCTTTGATTGGCTTTACAAATTCAGAATGGGTCAGCAATATTGATGATATAATATTAACTAGAGCCTATGATTTTTATCTTGGATCAAGTCCAATTACATGGAACAACAAAAAACAAGCAATTTTAGAGTATAGAGCTAAAAAGGAAGCAGAAAAAGACGTAGTTTGGATTTAACATTTTTATTTGATCTTGGCTTTGCACAAAGTTTGGCTACTACTTTATATTGTGATAGAAAAAAACTAATATGCATATACTAAGAGTATGCTTGAGGCTAAGTTTTTGAAGTTATGGGATAGGTTGGGCATGAACATTAAGGGTTGATAGTAATATAATGTCCTCCTCCTCCTTTCTTATTCTTCTAGCCAATCTCAAGGTGGTATGTTAGGAAAAAGTAAGATTTTCTAGTCTTCTAGATGGGCGTAATTAGTTCCTACTCTAATTGTTTGTTGTAGTTGGACTGGAGTAGTAGTTGTTGACTCCACTAACATAGCTATTACTTACAAACTAATTTCAAACATTTTCTAATAAAGTGGTGGAACGTATCTTCATCTTCTCATGTAACCATCCATATGTAGAATTAATTAGGATAGATTTTAATATAGACTTATCACTTTGGATTGTAGAAGTTGTAAATGCCCTCTATAAATAGAGGAAATATAATTTTCACACCAGTTCAATTCAATTCAATAAAAATAATTCTCTTCCAATATTATACAGTATGATAGTAATTCTTCTTCTCTTATGTTGTTGTGGTATATTATTTTATATTTCATTCAAGGTGTTATTGGATGAGATAGTTTTATTTCTACATGCATGCATGCTTTGTGCATGGTGAGAGGAGGTGTGTTTCTTTCTCTTAATGGAGAAGTTGGTATGTGATTAGTCACTCAACATTCCTATGGTGATTCTTTTTTGGATTCCTATAATATGGTGCTCGATGTGGACATAATTGGTAAATCAAATCTGTGTTTGATTTGGTGTTTGAATCATGTTATCTACATAATTATTCTTTTTGATCTCATTTGTGTATGTCACTAATGTGATAGTGGGTTTGCATGTTGCAATGATTGGATCTACAAATTATGTAGTCAAGTGGGTAGGCCACCCATTTAATTGTAGTGGGATAACTTGGATGTGGACTATTTATATCCACCATATTTGATTCAATGTTGGTGCAAACTTGTCAGATGGCCTTGTTTGTGCTCACTTGTATATTTGTGTGGTTTCTCTAGGATGAGAGGATGGATGATATTAGAGTACTTGGATAGTCAATTATGGAGTCCTATAGCATGGTGAATAACCTTAGTGTGGAGAACTTGGTTTCATTCATTGTGATGTGTGGGCTTGGGTGATTTTCAAATTTGGGAGATAGCATGTCATAGGCTTGGAGAGCTCGGTATCATGTTTCAGTGGGAGCTTTAGAAGTGGTTGTATTTTTCCATCATATGGTGATGGATGATCTTTTGTAGTGTTGCAGATGTTGGAGGATGCCTTAGATCCTATTGCCGTAGAAGGGTCTTTCACATTTGTTGGTTCACTAGTTGGAGATGGTATCTTCATGTGATTGGAGATGTTGACATCTTTAGGATTCAAGGGGTCTTTGGTAGAGATGTTGTTTATACTTTGATTTGATATGTTATCATGGTGGCTTTTATGTCATGGTTTTCTCTTTATTACTAGTTTAGAGTTGTGACATGATAAAGTTATTTGATATGATCACATGAAGCATGTTATCTATTTCAAGGAGATGGTTTCGATCATGATGTCATGCTTATGTTCTTGATTCCATGGTTGGAGCTTTGACATTGATCTTGGTCTAGTTTCTTGGTATTGAGTACTTTGATCATTTGCTTGATACTTCATGAAAATGTTATGTTGCAGTAGAGTTTTGCATGGAGTGATTGATTACAGGTGCTTGTGGATACTTGGATACTTAGGTGAGGCTAGAGTTCTCTTGATATGAGAGATATGTTGTTGAGATGCATACTCTTGATGAGATTTCAATAGAAAGTTCAAGGAGCCTACACCTTTGTTGGATGTGAGTTCAATAGAGGCCTACGAGGATATTCTTCTTGGATAAGTCATGGGGTGACTTGCATATCTTGGAGGAGGATTCTCATTCCATGCTCTTGGTCTACTTGACAGTTTATCGCTTGAGAGGTATTTCCCCAATGTTACTTTCAGGTGATTTATGTTTTCTTTCATATTAATGGATCTTGAACTATAGCTAGATGGTTCTCGAGGATTCATTGTGAGAGATGGGTAACATGATTATCTCCTTGAAGTGTATTTTCATTTATGATGACAATAGGAGGTAGTAGTGGGCTGATTTTATAAAATAGGAAATGGAGTTGTTTGATCTTCTTTTAGAGACTTACATCCATATAGATTCATGATATCATGTTATGTTTGATCTCTTGAGGTTGAATAGTTTTGGATGTTTTTGTGTTGTTTCTCTTGGGGTTGTGAAGGAGATCATACTTTACATAGTTGACATTTAGAGGTGTTTGTAGGAGGAGATGCTACATGCTTATGATTTGTAGGTTCTCTCCTTTGTCTTGGTTATCTTCTTGGATGTTTGGGTTCATAGAATATTACTTTTTGAGATTTATTGGAGCTAAGGTGGTCACATTTTTGTAGTAATTTTTTATCACTTGTACTTCATTATTTTTTGTGATGGAAAGTTGGTTCCTTTATATCTTTTCTTTGTTGGATGTGGAGAGCATGGGAGAGTTGTGGAGACTGAATGAGAGAGATGTTTATTGCAATGTTTTTGCTATAGGATTTGCATATCTTTTTGGATGATCCTTGATACTACATGGTTACACTTTCTTTATGTTGTTTTTAGTAAACTCAGTATGAGTTTGATTTTTCAGATTCAGCATTACCCATGTAGTGGGAGTTCTTGTATGTGTTTGGTCTTTATCGACTAGTTTTCACATAGAGCTTGAGGTTGTAGCTTATGGGTTGGTTATGTTATTGGTATGAGTTTTTTGATGTTTGGTACCTTTTAGGTATGAGTGATTGGATAGGTTAGCATATATTGTTGAAGCTATTTTCAATCTCATGGGTTTATTAGTTGGATTGAACCAACCAATTTGGTTGTTGTTTTGGCTAGTGTTTTATCTTGTTCTGTAGAGGATGACTTTACATTTGTGTTGGGCTAAGCAATTGACATTTTTTGATGCTTTTTTGTAGTTCATGAGCATAGTGGAGTGGTGGTAGTAGTGTATAGCCTTTGTTATCACAAGGATCTTATTCTTGTGTTATTTGGACAAGTATCTAGTTGGAGCATGAGATTATATGTTATGATTTATGTGGTTTCATGGATGACTGTGATGATATAGTTTCATTAGTTTAAATCTTATAAGGTGTTTTCCAAGTGGGAGATTGTTGGGATTGGGATAAGGTGACTCAACCTTACCATAATTTATTGCTTTATTTGTGCTTTCTTGGAAAGTTGCTAATTGAAGTTGAATTCTTCCACAAGAAAATACTTGCAGTAGAAAAATAGAAAACTTCAATTTTTTGGTGATTTATTCACTTATGCTTTATTTTTATGCAAGGGTTGTGCATAAGGAAGTTTCTAAAATAGTTTGTAGATGCGTTGAATGTAGATGCTTTAGAAACTATTTCCTCTTGTATGAAAACTCTCTAAGTACAAAGCATTGTTGTAGAGAATTAAGAGAGAGATGAGAAGTTATTTGCACAGGGTTATGCTACTAGATTCTTTTCTAGATTAATGGAGCAAGATGTTGCTGAATAATAAATTAGCTCAATGATTTGGAGGGTGGTGTTTTTTACATGGAACAATTTTCCCCACGTATATCCATGTTCTCTATTCTATCTCATTCTTCTAGTTTTATGGTTGTAGAATAACAATCTATATGCTATAATGCTGCTGAAATTTATTTAGATCAGTAAATTGCAATCACTTTCCTTTAAGGTTTTAATTGTGGGAAATCAACTATGTCAGTTTTCACTTTTATGGCATAGTAGTATGCACTTGTATTTTCTTATTAGAAGCTATTCAAATAATTATTAGATACAGGATGTGCATACTGATCTCAGATGACTTTTTGGGGTGCTCTCATTTCCCTTCAGATCAACTCCTCCCAATATTCTTTTTTTTTCCATACCCTCAAACAAAAGAGCCCCCAAGAATCTACCTAGCAAATTTCCTATCCAAACCCCAAATAGATTCATAATTTCCTACTAAGTGTCGACTTCCATAATCATGAAGAGTATCTCAGATTTATTCTGATTCACTTCTTGACCTAAGTCAAAGCTATTGATATGTAGATTTTTTTTCATTATCCTTGTTTCCACCATTGTTGCAATACCAAAAAAGAATGTTTCATTAGCCAATTGTGAGTGTGATTCTAGGTCCAAAGCTTGAGAGAATTTGATACCCTTCCATTGGCCATTTGATCTATACTTTGAGATTAGTTTCACCACCACTTCACCTAAAAGCTAAAAGAATATTAAAAAAAATGGAGATATCGGATCACCTTGTCAGATCCCCTATGAAGTTTCTAAAAAAATCTTGGGGGCTGCCATTAACCAAGAGTAAAACCCAAAATCCAAATATCATACCATCTATCCAATTTGTCCATCCCTGGTCAAAAGAAAAAAAAAATAATACCTATAATAAGAATCCCTGATCAACTTTTTTCATAAGCCTTTTTCATGTCTAGTTTCAACATCATTTGTCTTATCTTGTCAGAGCGAGTAGAGTAAAGAGCCTCATGGGGTCTAAAATAAGCTCAGTAGGATTTAAGAAGTTATATGCATATATAGCATTTTAATTATCAATAAAATTCATCAAATGATTTTATCTTTTATTATAAATGTTCTTGTGACATGATTTTGATGTCTTAGAGTATATGAATGATTTAATTAGTCCATTTATGTATCATCCATCATTACCAACTGGATGTGTCAAATCTGATGATTTAATTATTGTTCAGTGAGGTAATATAAATAAAATTTGAGATCCCTAATTTTTATATATAGATTCATCTAGAATAGGTCATAACAGATCCTCATGTGAATGGTGCCATTGAGAGATTATTTGTTATTTATTTTTGAATCAAAGAAGTATATCTATTACCCACTAGCAACCCATTTTAGAGTGAGAGGAACCAAAATAAGTATGTATTTATATTTCTTCTAGTACTACTACTGCTAACACCACAAGAATATTGTCCATTTCCAAAAGCTAAAATATTTTTTTGATTGTTTTACAAAAGAAAATATAGTTTTCAAAGAAAGTTCATTATATAATGACATGTTCTATATAGAAATACATCAAAAAAATCCCTAACAAAGGTGTTAAATATGTTAGCACTGTTGGAGGATACCTACACAACTTCCCTAATTCTTAGAAATGTTCAAATCCTCTTATAGAGAATGCAAAACTTGTGTCCCTATGAAATGGTGATGATACTTGAAAAGATGTGTTGATGGCTCTTAGATATTGGTTACTTGAATCCTAGACTACGATATACAAAGAAAATTGCAAATTTATATGTTTGATTAATGTTGAATGTTTAATTGAGAAGGATTTTAGGTTCATTAATGTTTGATTAGACTGTTTAAAATAGAGACACATAAAGATGGTGGTATCTCAACATCTCTTCTACCAAAGCTTTGCAACATTCAAGCACCTAAAGTGGTCATCCATGTCAAGTCATTTATAACTATCAAAGTTTGTTCTTAAATTTCTAATAAGTATATCATAAGTGTTAAAGGAAAATGTTGGAGTCCTTTGGTGTTTTTAAATGATGGTGGTGTAGTGGATCATTCCTACCATACAAGGAATGATTCTAAACCTACTAATTTGGTCCTCAACACTTCATTACAACCTTCTCAGTGAGTGCTTCTTTGAACACCTCATTTATCTCCCAATCTTAGAAAGGATTATGATTTGATCAAATAATTATATGCTACTCTTGCTAATATTCCTTTGTGGAAACTTCTTCAAATATATTTAACATATTATGAACTCTTGAAAAAAGATTTAACTACTCTTTCAACTCCCCTACCTAATCAAGACAATATCAATTCATTTATTAAATTTAAAAATACCATGCCTCTAGCTTCTTAAATTATTTGTGTTGAAGATGATTTAACTTCTAAGGAGGTTCAAAAATAGTATGACATTAGTGTGACCTTAATCAATGATGGATTTGACTTGAATGTATGTAGCATGGATATGTTAAAATAAATCAAAGCCAACATGAAAACTCTTCAACCTAGTAACATTCTTATTCATAGCATTGACAATATTGTGAAAAATACATTGAGTGTCATGACTACCTATAACAGTTGGTCTTTTTTTGAGACACTCTTATTCATGTGATGCATCTAGTTATAATCTTCTTTCGAGTAGACCATGGTTTCATAACAGGCTTCTTATCCCTTTAACTCTTCATCATAAAGTTGAGTTTATCTAAAACAATGTGATGCACACTCCACACAACAATGATAGAAGAAATATTTTCTTAAATGTAGAATATGTTGAAGGCTCCTCAATTTGTAGAAGAGATAAAGGAACTTTAATCTAAACCACATAAACAATCTATATTAAACACATGATGTAAAATGAGATATACCATTACAATTAGGGTAAATCAAGAAGAATCCTCTCCTACAAAGTAAATCCAACAAGTACCACATAGAGGGTAGGGAAAAATCACATGATGTCTTGATCCCAAAAATTTAAGAGGGATGTATAAAATATTGTATAAAGACATATACAGATATGATGAATGAATATAAATATGATCTTGAAATAAAATTCTAAGAATATACACTATAAATGTGTGCATCATGAATATAAGTGGAGGAAATGATGTTAGATGACTAATTTTCTACTAGCCATAAACCCAAAATGACCCAATTTCACCATAGGCCACCAAAAAAATGATAAAGGGTGCCCTCCTTAATACCACAAACACATAACAAAAAGAAAAGAAACAACAAATAATTTGTGAGAACAAAATATGGACTTTCTATTATCGCTGCAAATGTGGAATTATAGAATTTAGGATTACAATATGCTAACCCACACATACATGTTCATTAAAGAAATATGCAAGACAAAACTACGAACTAACACCTAGAGCTATCCAGAACTATCCTAAACAAACTTATGAGGCTTTCTTGAATAGGCAATTTTATGCCACCTGGGAAGGTTCTAGAAATTGATCATTTAGGCCAATAAAAACCCCAAATTACATAAATTAAATTTATTGCACTAGAGTCAGCTCAAAGAATTACAAATTTAATTTTTATGACCATGAGTAAGGTAACCAAGCTTTCAGAGACCATAAATCACAAACCGTAGCTCTGATTGACTAATATAACCACTTTTCAAAAAGGGAAGATCCTAAACTACAACTCCTAAGATGTGAAGCAGCACTCAACCGATGTTTGACCCCATTATGGAGCCTCTAAGGCCTTCAAAAATGAGTTCAAAGGTATTTCTATAAAATTTTCCACCAAAAATCTGCAATAACTTCTCTAATATAGAAGCTAGAGCCATGGGCTTTTTATGGTAGGCTTATAATTCTAAAATGAACCTTCCTAACAAAAATCAAAACATTTCAAGCTCATATGACACACTTCTGAAAAATAACAAGTTCCCAAAAATAGTAACTCCCTATCTACTAGTCCTTATTAAAATAGAAAAGCCTCGAACTAAAAAGATACAATTTGAAAGTAAAAATATTTTTGGGTGATGCAAGATTGCCCTCACACCCAGGATGCTCCTACATTAGACACCTGAGGTAATTTGAGAAGTGACTCTGTCATGCCTCAGATGTTTTGAAGAAAACCAAGGCGGTCAACCTCCTCCCTTGCTAGCCAAGATGAATCTTCAACTAGTCTCCCTTTCCATTTGACTAGTTACTCTACATAGGTTTTGTTCCTTGTACTTCTACCAGTATGACTATCTAATATCTCCTCGATCTCCTTTGTATCTAAAGTAGTTGCTAGAATACTCCACTATTCTTTTGTAATTGCATCTTTGTCGCCTCCTTCAAAAAAATTTGTCAAATCAAAAATGTGAAATATAGGGGAAATATTTAGTTCAAAAGGCATCTCTAGTTCATAGGCATTTCCAGAAGCATGCCTTTTCACTATCTTCTATGGTTCATACTTCTTCATTTTGAGCTTATTATATGCACCCACTAGAAAATGCTCCTTCCTCAAATGAACCATGACTTCATCCCCAATATGAAATTCCTTATACTTCCTTTTCACATCAGCCTTAGCTTTGTACTATGTATTCATCTTTATAATTTGCTTCCTCACCTCTTCATGGATGTCCTTCAAATGTTCAAAAAATTCTTCTGCTTCAACAGTAATTATATCTCCTTTTTATCCAATTGCCTCAATTCAGAAGCATTTTTGGGATTGCTCCCATATATAATCTAGAATGGTGATTTACCAGTAGTCCTATTGATAAAATTATTATAAGAAAATTCTTCTTTTGGTAAAATCTTATCCCATCCTTTTGGCCTATCTCCTTCCCAAACTCCTATTCACCACTTTTGTTTGTCCATCAGTCTATGGATGATGCAAGGAATTAAACTTCAAATCTATCTTCATATTCTTCTATAATGTACGCTAGATACCAAACAAATTTGGTATCTCGATCTAAAACTATAGCCTTTGGCAGACCATGTAGTCACACCACTTCTCTAAAAAACAACTATGTTACATATGAACACCATCACTAGTCTTCTTGCAAGGAATGAAATGTGTCATCTTTGAAAACTTGTCAACCACCACAAAAATAGTATCATGCCCTCATTGTGTCCTCGGTAATCCAAGAACAAAATCCATGCTAACATCCTCCCACGACTTCTCTGGTACATGTAATGGCTGATATAACCCTATATTTTGCTTCACTCCTTTCTCCATCTGACATACTATACAAATATGCACAAAATTCTTTACATCTTACGGCAACTGTGGCCAGTAATAATTCTTAGCAACCAAAGAAATGGTTTTGTCTTGACCAAAGTGTCTAGCCAATCCTCCACTATGCTTCTCCTTGATGAGATTATCCCTCATAGAACTTCTTGGAATGCACAACTGACTCCCTTTAAACAACATACCATCTTGGATTATGAAATCCAATCACTGCATCCTATCAAGTGTAATAGGTACCGTACAAGCCTTCCATGCTTCACCAAAATCACGATCATTTGGATACAAATTCTTGAGTTCCTTGAATCTAACCACCTTAATCTAGATTTTTGTCAGCAAAAGGTGTCTTCTACTAAGAGCGTCTGCAACTCTATTACACTTCCCATTCGTATGTTTCAAAACAAATGTATATCTCTGCAAAAATTCAACCCACTTCAAATGCCTTTGGTTTAATTTTCCTTGACTATTCAAATATTGCAAAGCTTGATGATCAGTACACAAAAAACACTCCTTAAGAAGAAGATAGTGTCTCCATTTCTCCAATTCTTGAACTATAGCATAAAATTCCTGATCATAAACATAATATTTTCTTTTTGCATCATTTAATTTCTCATTGAAATAAGCAACAAGTCTACCTTCTTGGCTCAAAACAACTCCTATTAAAGTACCACTAGCATCACAATCTACTTGAAATACCTTGTTAAAATTAGGAAGTGCTAAAAAAGGTTGCTCAATAACTTTTTGTTTCAACAGATTAAAACTCTTATATGCTCCTACAATCCACCTTAAATTATTTCCTATCCCTCCTCATTGTTTCAATCAAGGGTCCACAAATACTACTAAAACCTCTTATGAAATTTCATTAAAAACTAGCTAGTCCATGAAAATATCTTACCTCTTTCGCACTTCTTGGAGTAGGCCATTCAAAGATATCCTACACTTTCTCAGTGTCCATTTTCAGACCTTCACCTGAAACTACAAATCCCAAGTATACCAACTCCTTCACAAAACTGCACTTTTTCAAATTTATCAGCAACTTTTTTCCCTCAACTTCTGAAGCACCTTGTGAATATGAATCATATGCTCTTCCAATGTCTTACTAAAGATCAAAATATCATCTAGGTAAATAATGAAAAACTTACCTAGAAACTCCTTCAATACCTCATTCATGAGCCTTGTGAAAGTGCTTGGTGCATTAGTTAGCCCAAAAGGCATGACTAACCACACATACAATCCTTCCCTTTTCTTAAAAGAAGTCTTCCATTCATCTCCTTCTCTGATGAAAATCTAATGGTACCCACTCTTTAGATCTATCTTCATGAAATACTTAGCTCCACTCAAACCGTCCATAATATCATCCATCCTTGGCAAGTAAAATTTGTACTTGATTGTGATTTTGTTCATAGTGTGAGAATTTGTATACATGCACCATTCTTAATTCTTCTTAGGTGTTAATACTACTACTATAACACATGAACTGAAACTCTCTCAAATCAATCCCCTCTGCAACAACTCATGTCAGCTCCTTGCTTGCTATTGGTGTCATTCTATGTGCTACCTTATTTAGAAAATTGGCTCTTGGAATCAAATCCATCTAGTGACTGATCTTCCTCACTTGGGGCAATTGATCAGGTACATTATCTAACACAATATTATACTCTCCCAACATATCTAAAACTTATATAGGTACCTCCTCTACTTCTTCTATACTATCTTTTAAAATTGAAGCAAAACACATACTTTCATGCTTCATACCTTTGAGAAGCTCCTTTCTATCAATGAAACATATTCTGGTAGCACTACATACCTTTTCTTTTTCTCCTTCAATGGTTTCAACTTATGTTTCACTCCATCCTTGGTTAGAGTGTACTTATTTTCTCATCCATCATGTACAACATGCCTGTCAAACTGCCACAACCTACCTAGCAACATATGACATATGTCCATAGGTATGATATCATACAGTACCTCATCTTGGTAACTTCTAATCTTGAACTTCACTAAGCATCGCTCACTGACCATGACCTTATGGTCATCTTGCACCCAAGAAATATGGTATGGGAACAAGTGTTTTTGCCTCTTCAGCTTCAAATTTGTAAGCATGGTTTCTGATACTAGATTGTTAGTACTTCCACCATCAATGATCACATCAAAACACTTATCTTCACATCTGCACCTTGTGCGAAACAAGCTCCTTCTTTAATCAGGTTCATTCTCACCACTCAGTAGGACTCTTCTATTAACTAGGACTTCTCCTCTTTCAACATCTTCAGAATGTAACAATCTAGCATCTTCATCGACATGTGCAACTTTGGTGTGGCCTTGGGTTCTTTGATTTTTCCTTCCTTGGCACTGGGACCATTCAAATTCTCTATCCCTTCTTCTTTGTAGTGAAAATATTTCCCATAGAAGCCTACTCTTCTAGATCCCTATCTTCTACCTCTTCCTCTTTGATCTCTATTATTTTGATCATGGAAATGGTTAAAATTATTTCTCCTTTGGTTCTGACTACTACTTTTAGCCTCATCCTTGTTCTTTTGATCATCATATCAGCCACCATAATATCATCTGCTAGATCTTCCACTACGACCTCTTCCACTATTCTTGTTGTCAAAATTCTTGCTCAACTTATCCTCAACTCTTAGGGAAAACTAGTATGCCTCCTCAATTCTAGTCATTTGAACTAGACTTAGCTCATCCTGAATACTTGGCCTTAACCCATTAATATAATAAGCCACTTTCTCCTTATCAGCTTCTGCATGGTCGGTTCTAATGAGAATTAAGTTGAGCTCTTTGATATACTCTTGAATAGATTTTCTTGCTTGCTTCAACCCTTGCATTTTCTTTAACAGATCAAGATCATAGTCCACAAGAATGAATTTCCACTTCAGTTTAGCTATCATCCGATCCCATTTGGTGATTTTTTCCTTTCTCTTTTTATTTCACTTTAGCTGAACCTCCTACCACCAGATCTTTGCATGTCCCTTTAGTTTCACCTTCACAAACTTGACCCTATTAGGATCCTTAATATTGTCATACTCAAAGTACTCCTTCAGTTCATTGATCCAATTGATTAGCTCATGTGGGTTAAGATTTCCAAAAATGTGGGAACTTCAAACTTAGGTCTTTTTCCAATCTTGGAGATGGCCTTAAAAAGCCTCTCTTCCTATAGGTTTAGAACTGCCCCTACTTCTGCATTTTCTTCTACTTTGTCCTCATCCTCGCTTTCATCTCTTATGGGAAGATTTATTCCTCTGCACATTTATTCTTACAATTATTGTATCTATCTTTGGAGGGCTTTAAAACCTTCAGTTGTAACACCTATAGCTCTTCTTTCATGCTCTCTTCATGGAGGCATTTTTGTGCTTTCGTTGAAATCCTAGTGCAAACTTCCTCACAATCAATGATCTATCTACATGCTCAGCGCAAACCATGGTCTTGGTGCAAACTGCCTCACAATCGATGATCTTTTCACACACTCAGGAACTTCAAGTTTGATACCAGTTGATCAAGGGTACCCCCTTTAATACCACAAACACATAATAGAAAGAAAAGAAGCAACAATAATTTTTCAGAACAAAATATGGGCTTTCTATTATTGCTGCAAATGCAAAATTATAGAATTTAGGATTATAGTATGCTAACCCACATGGGCGCCTTCATTACAAAAATTTGCAAGACAAAACTATGAACTAACACCTAGAGCTATCCAGAACTGTCCTAAACAAACCTACAAGCCTTTCTTAAATAGGCAATTTTGTGCCACCCGAGAAGGTTCTAGAAATTGACCATTGGGGCCGACAAAACCCCAAATTAAATAAATTATATTTATTACATTAAATTCAGCTCAAAGAATTACAAACTTAATTTTTATGACCATGAGTAAGGTAACCAAATTTTTAGAGACCATAACTTACAAACCGTAGCTTTGATTGACTATAATAACCACTTTTTAGATGGGATAGATCCTCAACTACAATGCCTAAGATGCAAAGGACCACTCAACTGAGGTTTGACCCCATTCTAAAGCCTTTATAGCCTTCAAAACTCAGTTCAAATATATTTCCACAAAATTTCCCACCAAAAATCTGCAATAACTTCTTCGATATGGAAGCTGGAGCCATGAGATTTTTATGGCAAGCTTATAATTCTGAAACAAACCATCCTGAAAAAAATTAGAACATTTTGAGCTCGTATGAAAAACTTACTAAAAATAGCAAGTTCCCAAAAATAGTAACCCCCCTATCTACTAGTCCTTATGAAAATAGAAAAGCCTGAAACTAAAAGGATACAAGCTAAAAGAAAAAATATTTTGGGTGATGCAAGATTACCCTCACACCCAAGATGCTCTTGCATATTCTCAAGGTAGAGGTTAACTTTGACCCTTACCAAACTCTTTTATTGAGGCTTTAGAAAAAATAGAAAATAAGAAATTTTCATTTTGTTGAAAAAATAGGTATCTTCAAGAGATTGTTGTTACCTTTCTATCAAAATAAGAAAAAAAATATTTTGATTTATACAACACAATTTATATATATTGAACCTAAAAAATATTTGTCTAAATTATCATTGCTTTCACATCATAATTAAGTAAAATAACAATTTTAAACCAAATTTAATGAAATGAAGTACATCCTATGGGTATCAATGTTGTGATTACAGTTGAAATAGTTTTATCAATATGATATTTTAAATTTGTTTTATGTCAAACCAAATAATCATTACTCTTTAAAATTGTTGATTTTTTATATAAACTACTTTTCAAAGGAGAAGGAAAAATGCACTAGTTCAAGTTATATATATATATATATATATATATATATATATATATATATATATATATATATAGATAGATAGATAGATAGATAGATAGATAGATAGATAGATAGATAGATAGATAGATAGATAGTCGTAAAAAATACAGGTTTATATCATCACCAAATTCTTTATTTTAGTAAAACACATCTGAAAGTGAAGTTTTACTATAAATTTTTTGCTTCACTACCAATGTTGACCAAAAAGTGGGAACCACTATTAATATTAAAAATTATTTCTCTATATATTCAAGTATTTAAAATGCATAAAATATACTAGATCCTCTACATCCTCTACCCAAACATCACTCTTCCTTTAAGGCCTCTATATGAACAAGTGTATCATCTATCTATCATATCTAAAAGGGAAAGTCAGCTAGATACTATAGTTTACTAATACCATAATATAAATTTATGCAAATATGTCATCTCATCCTTCCCTTTTCCATATTATCTCATGTAATGGATATGGTCTTCCATATCCATATGTGTGTTCAAGTCACTCCACAAGAAAAAACTAGCTTCATCTTTATATACTACATCTATCATGAAATAATGTTTCTAGGACACATGGTCCACATGCATAAGTAATTAGATCATGTTATATAATCTATGTACTATGATTGTAACCATGGAATAAAGAATTATCTTAATGGTAATTAATTCTCTATATAACTATCTGGTACAATTGATAGTATGGGTGAACCCACAATAATGGGTTTCACTTTAGTGGGACGAAGAAACTTGAAAAAAATGGCAAATTTTTGCATCTCAATTTATCATACGTTCGCGCGAACACCCGAGACATGTTCACGCGAACATGTGCATAGCGCGTGTTCACGTGAACATAACAAGACATGTTCACGCGAATATGCGCTACGTACAGGTTCGCGCGAACATACATTGACCAAATTTTTTGTGCCTTAAAACATCTTTTTCACTTTCCAAAATTCATTTTTACGACGAGCACTGTTGATTGGGGGTTCGGGAAAACATGTGGCTTGAGCAACTTCCCTCCACGTCATCCTCTCATTTTCGTTCTCATTTTCATTATCGGGTATGTCAAAATAATATTAATTTAATGTTTTCAATGTTTTTGAAGTATCTTTTATATTATCAAAATAGATTTTCATGTTTTCGATGCATTTTTTTGTGTTTTTAAAACATATTTGAATGCTATTTACATTTTTAATAGTTTTGAAAACATATTTGAATGTTATTTACATTTTTAATAGTTTACAAAACATATCTAAATGTCAATTTAATATTTTTATTGTTTATTTATATTAATTTAGAAAACAAAAAAATATTATATAGAAAACATTAGAAAACATTAGAAAAATAGTAAAAAATATATAATATAAAATTTAGGAAAAATATTACAAAACAAATTTAGAAAAAACATTATGAAAACATTAGAGAATTTATAATTTAATATAAAATTTATAAAAAAATATTATAAAAACATTAGAAAATTTATAATTTAATATAAAATTTAGAAAACAAATAATTAAAAATTAGAAAATTTTAAAAAAATATTTTAAATTTTTTGAAAATTTAGAAAAAACATTTTAAAAAATTAGAAAATTTAGAAAAAAATATTGCAAAAACATTACAAACTTTAGAAAAAAAATTACAAAAATATTAGAGAATTTATAATTTAATATAAAAATTTTTAAAAATATTTAAAAATAAATTAAAAAAAACATCAGAAAAAATATTGGAAAATTTATAATTTAATATAAAATTTAGAAAACAATTTTTTTTTTAAAATTACAAAAACATTAGAAAATTTAGAATTTAATATAAAATTTAGAAAATAAACTTAGAAAAAACATCACAAAAACATTAGAAAATTTATAATTTAATATAAATTTTAAAAAACAAATTTAGAAAAAACATTAGAAGAACATTAGAAAATTTATAATAATATAAATTTTAGAAAATAAATTTTAAAAAAATTAGAAAAATATTAGAAAATTTATTGTTTTCAAATATTTTGAAAATAAATTTAGAAAACATTAGAAAAAATATTTTCAAAAAAATTAGAAAAACATTACAAAATTTTAGAAAACAAATGTATATGTATGTACATGTACATATACAAAATTTTGTTAATGGTTAAAAGTAGATGTATGTACATATTTTTAATAAATTCACATTTTTATATGTATAATTTGTGTATATGTTAACTATTGATCTTAATTTATCTTATAACTAAGTATAATTAACTATATTTAATAACACATGTCTTAAGGGGAGATCCTAAATTATACATAAGAATGAAGATTAAAATGTATATTTTATTTCATAAATGTACATGTAAATATGTTCATGTGGTAGATATAGATGTACATACATATGTTTTCAATATTCATGTTTAAATGTACATATGTTATTATTTTTAATGTCTTAATAATTAGAAATATATAATTAACTATATAATTCAATGACATGTCTTAAGGGGAGATCCTAAATTATACATATATAAGAATGTAGATTAATTTGCATTTCTACCTGTATGAATATAACATACATGTACATCCAAACCCTAACCCTAACCTAACCAAACTCTAACCCTAACCATTATCCAAACCCTAACCCTAACCTTGACCTTAAAATTTAATTTCTAAACCCAATATTATAAATGATAATAAATACCCTAAATCATAATCTTGAACCAAATCATAAACTTCATATGCTAAGTTCCCTTATCCTAAATTCTTAACCATGGACTTTAATATTAACCCCTAAATTTAATGCTAGAAATTATGTAAGTTTGTGTAAACCCTGACAATGTCATAAGGTCTTAAATCTTACCCTAAAATTGAGCCTAATTACACTAAAACCCTATTTGAAAACCTAATTGAGGCCTAACTTACATAAAATTAAAACAAGTTGACCCTAATCCTAAATTGTTAAAAATTACATTTGAGATACATGCACATACATTCAAACACATGTACATACATGAAGTACGACCCTTGTTTTAAATGATATATATGTAACCCATTTTGAAATCGAAACCTCAAAACATTATCTTTTTTTTTTTTTTTTAAATGGGTAAAAATTTATTCAAATAAAACCAGATTATAGAAGGCCTCAGGCCCAACCAACCAAAACACCAACCCAAAACCAATTACATTATGTCCTTTTCCACTAATTTCTCGAAAGTCCCAGCAAGATCAGCCGGAAGATCATCCCTAACAGAAATATCCCAACCAACACCTTTCTTTGATGCCCATTTTGCCAAGACATTAGCCACTCCATTCCATTCCCTAGGAATATGATAGAAAGAGATCCCATCCACAAAGATACTCAAGTGGAGAATCTCTCTAAAAATAGAGGCAATTTGCCAGCTAGATTCATCCACTCTCCGGTTATTTATCATATCCACAACAATCTGAGAATCAGACTCACACACCATTCTCCTCCCACCAAGAGAACAAGCCCGCTCCATAGCCACCTTAATGGCCAAAGCCTCCATCACGTTATTGGATTGAACTCCTTTGTGAATAGAGAATATGGAAATAACATTGCCATCTGCATCTCTCCCAATCCCCCCCACTCCAGCCAGTCTAGGATTCCCACGGGAGGAGCCATCAGTGTTAATCTTTAGGACTGCATCAGGAGGAAGACTCCATCTCCCCACTCTACAAACCTTCCTCTTTCGTGGCTAAGATCTCTTACTGCTACCAGTTCCAAATCCTTTATCCATTAATCCTAAATTCCTGACAATATGAGAATCACCAGGATCCACCGGCTCTGACATATCACATTTAGCAGAGATAGTCTCTTGATGCCTGGTTAGGATCAACTACCATAGTTTAGTGGCTCCCAAGATAGAATTACAGAAGATCTGATGGTTACGCTCCAACTAAAGATTCCACAGAATGAAAGAAGGTCCAATAGCCTAGGCCACCTGAAGGAATTAAGTTTTCATATGGGATCTGCCAAGGCTATCCCAAAATTCAATAAGAGATTCGGCATGAATACAACTATGGCACCACACCTCCACCACTTATGCCAGATCTCTCTAGAGAGAGGACATAAGAAGAAAACATGAGAAACATCTTCCCCATCCAACATACATAGGAGATAGAAAGAGGGTCCCTGAAACCCTCTTTGCTGGAGATTATCCCGAGTAAGACACTTATTTTGCGCAACCAACCATAGAAAAAAATTACATTTCGGCCAAGAAAATTTATTCCAAACCTTCCTCCACCAGGGAACCACCTGAACTACATTACATTGGCTATCCAGTCGAGCATATCCCTAGGCCACACTGAACTTACCTTTTGGGCAAGGACCCCAAGCTAGGATGTCTTTGTCTTTAGAAGAGCTACAAATCCTAGTAGAGAGAAGATGCACCAGTTCAGCTTGAATCTTTGAAGAGCCCCCTGTGGGCCAAATC
This sequence comes from Cupressus sempervirens, assembly GCA_028749045.1. NCBI lineage: Eukaryota > Viridiplantae > Streptophyta > Pinopsida > Cupressales > Cupressaceae > Cupressus > Cupressus sempervirens. The sequence goes on from CM053785.1 coordinate 380,405,487, forward strand.
TATGGATCCTTCCAACTAGCCACCTCCATCAATCCACACCTCTGAATAGTCTTGAAGTGAGCTACTATGGTCCAACCTATAGAAGAAAAAACCTAAAACAGAGGCAAAAGGTGGGGAAAACTGGAGAGAATAGGAAGGTGGCCATCCTAAGAGTCCTAACAAAATAACACACTTGACCCCTCATTACAGATCCAAAAAAGGCCATCCTTGATAAGAGGAGCACCCCTTTTAAGGGTGTCCCAAATAAAGGACCCCTTACCATCGAGCTCAAGTCTAGGAATATCCTGGACCTCCACTCCTGAGAAATACTTATGGGTCAGAATCTTGTCCCAATCCCAATCTTGATTCTTGCACCATCTCCAATATAACTTTGCAACAAGAGCTTTGATACCGAGAGCCATACATTTAAGGCCTAGACACCCAACAAACTTAGGCAAACAAACCGTGTCCCAATTGACTAATCTCCATTTAGAGGATTAGAGATTGCCTGACCAAAGGAATTGTCATGACAAAGCATCAAAATCTTTCAAAACTCCCATGGGAGGTGTTTGCACTAAACACCTGTAAATAGGAAGAGCTTGAATCATAGTCTTGAGCAGGGTAACCCTCCCAGCAGATGAGAGCCACCTATGAGTCTAGTGACTCACTCTGCTAATAATATCACTCAAGAATTTCAAACCTCGAAACATTATCATTTAAGAGTAATATAAATAATTTATTAGGTACCCTTTAATTGAATTCTCTAATAATACCCCCCAAAATATAATAAAATCTTAGAATAACAAATTAACTCTAACCATAACCAAACTCTCAACTTTAAAGTTATCTTATACTTATATGCAAATTAATCTAGGTCTGGATGTGTTACAGATTATCTAGGTCCATGATGTGTGATGTATGTTTAATTACATGTGTATAATTTTTAATGTTAAAAATAAAAAAGTATATACAACAGGCAATTTAGCTCTTCATACATTTTTACAGATATGGCTTCACACGATATGCTTGATGTGGCTTCTGGTGTGACACCTAATGTAGTTCCTACTGTGGCTCCTACTACGACATAGGTTGATGTGGTTCCTATTGCAGCACCTGATGCAGTTCCCGATATGGCTCCTCGTGCAGCTCATGGTGGGGCTCATGCTACAGCTTCTGGTGGGGCTCCTCATGTAGCTTGACATAGGGCTTGTCATGCAGCACATGTTCCAGCTCCTGGTGCGGCTCATGTTCTAGGTCAAACTACACCTGTAGCTCCTACTGGAGGTCCTGCTGCACCACCTCCACGCATCGATATCGATGCATTATTTGCATTTTTAGAGCATGAGGTCGCTAGATTGCAACACTCTATATTGACCTCTGATGATGGTCTTTATAGAGACATATGTACTACGATATGTAGGAGTTTACAGGATTCGACAGCTAGGTTTAGAGGTCACCATTCATTTACTCCTGCCATATTAGCTTCCATATCTAGGGAGCTTAGGGCTGAGGTTTTAGGAGATGCATCATTCGATGACATCAAGAGGGTAGCCCCCAAAGACATCATTTGGAGAGAGCTATTTCCAGCTTATGAGGGGACACAGGGTAGGGTGAGAGGCTACAGAGTCACACGATGCAGAGACACTATTATTGCTAGCATGACCTATCCATGATTTTTAGCTACATATGGTCGTTATCCTAATAACGACCAAATACCCCTTTATTTTGCATAGTAGTTGTATGTTGAGTTTCATATAGGGCTCAACGTCAACTACTTGGATATTCCTAATTACTACGGACAGGGGCATGGTCAGATCACAGATCATGACTAGTACCGCAGCGTAGATCATCTGCCACCTGCAGATCTTAGATAGTTTGTTGGATCAAGGATGCTTCCTATGATTCGTACACATGAGCCTATTGTAGATAGAGTCATCATTGCTTCCCAGAGGGAAGCAATTGACACTATTGGGCACATTGCATCTGTAGCAGCTAGTATCACATCAGATTCTATTGGTCATTATCTTCATAGTCGACGTCCTCATCCACTTGGTTGACCATATTCATAGGCATCTAGTAGCACTTCAGGTGCCTCCTCTAATGATGCATATAGAGCTGCTAGGCTACCACTACCAGGCGATATTCATGGTCTTTTAGGACAGTAGACACATATGGATATGGCACTGTATTTTTTGGAGGATATGTTGCACTTTATTAGCTATATTTCTGATACATAGAGGATTCCAGTACATGCGATGATGGATGTTGTTAGATAGCATTAGAACCCCGACACAGTTCCATAGACATAGGCCACCACACCAGTGACAGATGATACACCTGTGCGTAGCTCACAACATTTGGCACTAGACTCATGACACTCTACAGATGTCTCGAGCATACGAGTTGGAGATGTCTATATCACAGCTAAGGGCCTTGATGATTTTGGTGAGCAGTTGCGAGGCCTATTTGAGATTGATACTAGTTCGACCCTAGGTCTTTCATCATACATGGACCTGTTATTCGAACCTGGTAGCATTGATTCTACACCAGATGTACCCAGCCAGTTACACAGTCCACTTCACTCAGATTTACTAGCAGTTGGACATGGAGTTTCAAGCTCAGGTGCATCAATAGATGATATGAGTGAGTCTGCTGATCATCCCCCACCTCTGGAGACCCAGGTACATATATAATTTATTTTTAATTTTAAATATATATGAAATTAAAAACTATGTTCATTTATTGAAAAATTTAGTTCAGATATATATGTAGATATTTAATTTAATCTTTAACTCGTAATAAATCATGTAGGCACAGGTTGCTGAGCACATGGTTACACATACTGTTGGTTCAGGGCATCATATACATGAGAGAGATGATTCTAATGAGGCACCTGGTAGTGCTCAGGTACTTGAGTTTTAAATAGTTTGTTTAAAGTTATTTAAATATTTTGAAAACTAGATATATATCTATATATATGCAAATTTGTATTTAATTTGAATGTATATGTACATGATGCACGTATGTATATATATGTTTTAAAGATAGAACTCTAACACATGTATGTATATATGTATATATATTTCCAGGGCTTGGTTGATGCACCTCGGCGAGAGGATGTACAGGAGACTCGATCAGAGGGTCATTCTGTTTGTATGCGTCTTGAGGGGTCCTTCTAGTAGTAGATCAGATTTATATATTTTTTGATGCATATATAGTAGAGGTCCAGTTTACATGTACACATGTGTATTTTAGTTCCTTGATGACATCCATGTACTTTCACTTTTTATTTGATTATTGAGTATTTCAGTGTTAGATACCATCACATGTACGTATATATGACTTTTTATATTTTTCTACATATGTATATTTATTCAAGATTTACAATTTGCATTTCAGATACATAGGGATATATTAGATCTGTAGATGTTTATTCTTGAGAGGTGGATATGTATACAAGTTGATAAATGAATTTAAATTATGAAATTCATCCATGGTACAAATTAATTTAAATTATTAAATTATATAATTTTTTAATAAACTAAATTTGATAATTAAGAACTTATGATCGTACAATTAAAAACACATTTAATTCAAGATGAAATTCAATAGTTTGAAAAAAGGTTGATATTTAAGAATTGTAACATAGATAATGAAATTGTGTAAGTTCGAAATTGTAACATAGATAATGAAAGTGTTGAAGTATAAAAAATACATAGAGGGTATGCAAGACAAGCAAGCAATGTTTGAAGTATGTGATGCAATTTCTAATTTGTGTCCCAAGGAACTAATTGGTTTTGGAGTTCTTGGGAAACCTATTGGCCAGCGTTCAAAGGAAATCAATGTGTTCATGCAAGGGCCACCTTTCTTCTACTATGAGAATGATGCTTTTGCATCAAAAGATATTTGCAAGACAATATTTGAACAATTTAATAGTGTTGAACCAGAGTTGGTGGACTCAATGTTCTTTTCAGCTTCCAGAAGAGCAAGAGGGTATGTGCATAACCTTCCAATAGAAGAGCGATTTCAAGCAAAACCTCTCCCCTCATGACTATTCAGGAAGCACTTCCGCAAATAAAAAAGTATTTGCCTTCATGGGATTAGACGACAAAAAAAAATTCCATAGACTCAAGACGATGTGGCACTGTCCTTATTGATCAATTGAGAGTTATGATTCAGAATGCACGAGGGCAACTGCAAGATAGTGCGCAAAAATATATACTTCAAAAGTGTGAAGAGTGGAATTTGGTATGGGTGGGGTCAGGTGACCTCATCCCTTTAGAGCTCCATGAGATAGAGCTTATATTAAAATTTGATAGAGATCACACTCGTAGAACTTCTTGTCCGAATGACCGCTTGTGTTGTTTGGGTAATTCATTCCAAACAGATACAGTTGCATATCATTTATCAGTCTTGAAAGCATTATATCCTAATGGCGTCAGAGTACTTTCTCTATTTGTTGGTATTGGTGGAGCAGAAGTTGCTCTTCATCGATTTGGAATACATTTAAGTTGTGTTGTATCTATTTTAAATTATGAGTTTCCTCGCATTGTGATGGAAGTGAGAGAAATAATGCACTCAAAAGCCTCAGCTAGTAATTTTTCCTGATCAATGTGTAGGCTCATTTTTTTTGTAAATAACTCAGCATTAATAGACTACCTAAAAAATAGAAAATGATTTTAACCAGAACATAATGTTCTCTACCGATTTTAAATTGTCAAATCAAAACATTACATACCCTAACTAAGAATAGTAATTTTTTTCATTTTCAAATTAATTTTATAAAGGTCTACAATCATAAAATACTTTTTTTTTAATGAGAGTTCAATTTTTAGTCATCCAACGAAATGTTTTGAACTGACTCTAAAGTGGTTTGTCGTGGAAGCTTATAGTAATAATAATGTTTTCGATCTTCTTTAATAGATGGTTTTTAATTATAACTTTTGGAGGACCTTCGTGGGCTTAGAAAGTATGCATTTTGTTTTACAATGATACAAAATCACCATATTTATTGTTTGCAATTGCTTGAATTTCCTTGGAACTTTTTAAGTTGGAGTATTATTAAATTCATCCATGGTAAAATTAATTTAAATTATTAAATTATATAATTTTTTAATAAATTAATGAAAATTAAGAATTTATGATCATACAATTAATCTAAACACATTTAATTCAAGATGAAATTCAATAGTTTGAAAAGAAGTTGATATTTAAGAATTGTAACATAGATAATGAAATTATGTAAGTTCGAACTAACTTCTAGCCTATTTATATTGAGTTGTTAAATTATTAAATTCATCCATAGTAAAATTAATATTATAGTTTTTAAATAAACTAATGATAACTGAAACTCAGATATTAAGATTAAAAACACAATTTCACCAAAGTTGATATTCACAATTTTACCATAGTACAATTGAAAACACATTTCACCAAAGTTGATATTCAGATTATTATAAAATAAATCTCAAAGGTCTAATCAACTATGATGTACACGTATAACATCCAATATTTTTTATGATCTTCACTGTCTAGTCTCCACTTGCGACGTACACGCTTAAGTTTGACTGGATGCAGACAAAACCCTGTAGCAATGACCAGGTGGCTATATTGTAAAACTTTGTTGTCAGGTTGATAATCAACAAAGTGTATTCCATGTTGGACTATTTTCTCTTGCTTCAAATATGTTCCCTCTATCAACAGAACCTGTTCCACAAATTTAAGTGTTTTAAAATTTGACAGATATGAAGTTACCTAAATATATATATTTATTTAAATATATATGTGCATGTACATGTATATGTATAATTTACCTATGGGAAACAACATTCCATCACTTTCTTCAGGGTCATATAACTTTGTTCTCTCTACAGTACATCACAATAAATAATAACTGACACATTCATGATTTCTAGGCTCAACAATCACTGCAAAGACATCTCCTGCATAACAAGTATACATGAATGCATGTGTACAATATATATAAGACAGTTGAAATTGATAATTAAATAAAAAGTTGAGATTAATTTTTATGATACTCACCCACTTTTACCAATCTAGAGATATGATTATAATCATCAGAAATCAATGGAATATCATCAAAATTTTCATCTTCTTTATCAAATGTATCAGTAACATCAAGTGGTATTTAAATCCATGCACCTGTATATCCATGTGTCTAATTGATGCATTCTTCATAGTTTTCATCAATGCAACTGTCAATAAAAACATGAGTATTCTCTTGTCTTCAATGTCCAATTGCAATTATCTGTACTCATGACTGAATGTAAGGAATGTGTCTTTTCTATCATCTTGCAACCATGCATGTTTTTACTATTGACACTTGAAAATTCGTTAAATTGAAAATATAGAAAAATTAAATTTAAACTTCAACGAATTCAAAAATAAAACTTAACAATAAAATTTTATAATTTAATTGTGCATAAAAGTTAAATAGACGTACACATCCATACCTATTACCTCCTAGAAGACTTTATATGGTGTCTATCGACTCATTGTTGATGATGTCTTGACCTCATCTAATGCAAAATGAGTCTTACACCATTCAACAACATCATGTGCATCATTTACATGAACTCCCTGATAATTCATTTGATACTTTTGCAAAGCACGTTTGATGCAAGCTCCAACACCATCATGTTCACCTTTTCCATGGCCACTCTCAAATAAATTCCATATGTGTTTTATATTCTTATTGCGATGATATCTACACAATGCATAAAATGGTCTAGATGATTTAAACTGCGTGGCACATCCATCAGACCAAACATAATGTTTATCAACATTTATGTTTCTTTCTTTCAAATAAGAAAAGAACATATTGAAGCAATGTTCTACACAGTGAATGTCATGTTCTTTATCATCACTTATATAAAAATGATATCCCTTTATAATTACTCGTGATTGAACTGTACTCTGAACACCATCACAATCTAACTGTGCATGTCTATAAAAAAAAAGTACCATAATAGTGACATGCTTATTAAAGTAATAATCTGATTGAATTGCTTTCTGATGAACAAATGAATAGTTTTCTGCAAAATCAACAACTGATACAATTGTTCCAAGTGGAAAATTATCTCTCAGAGTTTGAAACTGTTGTGCTTGCCACTTTGCAAAAAATGCATGACAAATATAAGGTTGAATCAATTTCTTAAATCTGTCCATAAATGTTAGAACAAGCAACTCCTCTTCAACATATTCCAACCTTTTTGTTTTTTTCCCCAACTTTGTTTCATTCTTGACATACTTGTAACTTTTACAATTCAATATTTTTGTTACATCAATATTTTTAGTTTCCAAAGGAAATAGAGCCAATTCACCACATGTTTCACATAATCCTTTGATGCAATTTATTTGACCAGCTGGATCATCTATGTTGTCACACAAAATGGATGATATAAACTCACTTCTCCTACTAGGAGGAGCAGCATGAAAACCATATGTGTCTTCTACAAACTTTTAAAATACCTGATAGTGGAGATCAAACTCAATATGATGACGAAAACAACATGTTTCAAACACTTTGTTTGACCTCACAAAGTATGGTTTCAATTTTTCAAACAAATTTTGCCCAACTTTTACATTAGGATGTTGACTACAAAATGACACATATAACTCATGCTGTGTTGTGTCCAACCAATGTTTTGTATGATGTTCATATTGACCAGGTGCAATCCTATGCCTAATAACATCTCTTCTATTTGATGAAGGACGAGTGTTATCAATCCAAAATGATATGATTAATTTTTTTAATAACTCTTCAATCCTATCAGAACGAGGTGCTCTACACATGATTGCCCAATTGCCCTCCATAGTACTGTCATCCACAATTAATCTTCTCTTAACATATTCTCTCATTATTTTCCTACTAAAACCCATTTCAGACAAAATTGAAGATATTTGTCTATTTTGGGTCATATTCTTACTTACAATAGACATCAAAATCACTTTTCTTGCCGCAGACTTATCTTTAGTTTGAGAGTGTTTTCCTATGTTTTTCAAACCTTGTTTAACATTTTTAATCAAATCAGTTTGCATGTTAAAAAATCTTCTCTTCTTTGATGTTGTGTTTACACCCAAAAATTTCAATGCCTCTTGCAACTTTTATTGTGTAAGCAAAAGTGAAAACAACTGACCTTGTTCAAGTGTTTCAGTATTATCAAATTGAGTCATAATTTCTCTTATCTTCTTCTTCATAGACCTTCTCTTAGACAAACTTAATGGTTGAACACTAGCTGCAAGTTTTCTCAATTTATCTACATCCATTTTAAGTAAATGATCTAAATTATTATGAGAAATACCATACTTTATAGATTGGACAATATTTAAGAGTTCATCCATACCAGTTCCTGCACCTGATCTCGACCCTTCTCTGATTTTTGTTACTAGAATTTCTACAGGGACCGATCTTGAGCCTTCTCCAACATTCATTATTTGAGATTCAACAGGGAAAGATTCTGACCCTTCTCTGACTTCTGTTATTTGAATCTCTGTAGGGATTGATCTTGAACCTTCTTCAACATTCATTGTTTGAGATTCCATAGGAAGTGTTCCTGACCTCTCTCCCATAGGCACCACTTCTACTTCTGTTGAGCCTTCTTCAACATTTCCTTTACCTTGTTTAATTCAATGATAATGTGCTGCAGTCCTCTGAATATTTCTTTGTTCTACTTCATCAGATCTTTTCCTTGCATATTTTTTTTGCCTTCCTCTCTTGTTTCCCATTCTAAAATAAAAAAAAAAAAAATTTATCCCTTGCCTCAAGATAAATTTCGTGCAATAACCAGATAAAAAAATCATTGTACGAATTTATCGGTCGCTGTCAGTACTTTTAAATTATTTGACAGAAATCAATAGAATGCAGTAATCTACAACAAGGCATAAATATTCTTCATTATATGACTAAAATCTATGAGTTGCATTCTTTACAAGTAGCAAAGCACCAAAACCTTCTTAAGCCATCATTGAATCACAAACAAATAACATGGTATGAATACTAGAATGTTTGTCCTAAAAAATAAATTTTTCTTTCTTATAAAATATATAATTTTTTTGTCTCTTTAATTTTTTTGTTCTTATTGCAGGACTAGAAAAATGAGTTAAATGCATAACATACTATGAGAAATCACAAAACTCAATCAACATACATTAGCACCCACTAGTCTACCATGAAAGCCAAATTAATCAAAAGAAGCAAACACAAGGTTAGAAACCCCCTCTTTCGTTTATAGCTCCCATGTCCTTCTTTCTTTTGCAAATGATGTAGCTCCAAAGTTTCTTAAAATGCAAATTTTGAGTGTTTTGAGTGATTTAGAGTGTTTCCTAATGTCTTGGGATGCAATGCAAGGTGTGGAAGTGCAGATTAGGGTTTTGGAACCTAGAATGAAACACCTAATTACCAAGTGCACCCTAAAACTACCAAGTGTTCCTTGATCTGCGCCCGTGAAGTGTGCAGTTGGTAAAACAGGGTTGCAGTTGATAAAAGAGGTCAAAACTTGATAATTAAGATGTGGGTATGCAAGATATGAGTGTTTTTTATATTTTTAAGTGTTTAGGGATGTTATGCAATATGAAGAAATGTTAAATGACCTAGGATTTTGATATGAAAAGTACAAATGTCCTAGGGATGTTATGCAAGTGCAAATGCAAGGTGTCATTTTGAAGGTATGCAAGATGAAGATTATGATGTGCAAAATGAAGGTTAGGGTTATGTTTTGGACTTGGTAAGGATGTTAAAGGTAGGTGTACACAAAGTGGACTATGCAAGGGATGGTTTCCTAGGGTTGATAATGATGTTTAGGCTATGCAAAATGAGGATAGGTGATCAAGAAGACAAGTTGGTTGATGGACAATTTGATAGGGTTTGATAGTGAAAATGATGCTAGGGTTTCAAAAATGCAATATGAGGGGGATATACCACTAGGGTAAGTCAAAAATGACATTTAGGAATTTATGATTATGCTAATGATAGCTCGGTATACATAAGGTTTTTTGAACTTAGGTGAAATCTTTACAAGGTATTAACCTAAGAGTTTAACGTTATGAAAATAGACTTTGGATCTTGACCAGAAAAATGAAAAAAAAAGATAAGATCAAAATGACAAAGCCAAATCTACCTTGACATAGGTAGCAGTTGGGAAGCTGGGCTGAAACTAAGGCAATTCTAAGAGCTATGTTTTCCAGATTTTTTGTTGAAAAATGGTTCAAACTTTACTAGTGCCTCTATAGAGAGATCCGTAAAGGCCCAAATGTTGAAACCATAGCCTTAAGCTTTTGAGTCACCTATGGAGTTACACCAAAAAATTAACATAATTCAACTTACGATTTAGGAGATCTAGGTACCCGAAGTTAGCCTAAGTGATTACTAGGTCTCTTTCCCAAATTGGTGTCGTTGTTGGTGAATGCATTGATAGGCTCCACGAAAGGATTGAGATTGTTTTGGCATAGTCATTTGCATTGTTTTTTATTTCAATAAAAATAGCTTTTCACATTTCTAACAAAATAAAAGTTTATCGTTTAAATGCATTATTCATCTACTTCTATTTTAAAATATATTATTTAATATATATTTAACCAAAAAAAGGTATCTATGTAAATATGTATATGTATCATTATTACTATTCAATATAATTATACCTAATCTATTTAATCTATTATTAATTTTTACTTGAAAATAATAAATAAAATATATTACTCTTAAAATACATCTAAAATAAAACATGTCTTATAATATATTTTTTCTTATTCAAACATAAATATTTTCTTATTATGTTGATATTCACTCAAAAGGAGATTTAAATTTGAAATATTAGTAATATAACAATGTTGTAAAAGCTTCAAAAATAATTGAAATTCTTAAATATAAATTTATTCAATTAAATAGGTTGCATTAATTCTTATGTTTATAATAATTTAATGAAAAAATAATTTACAATTAAAATGTATGCTTATTAATTATATTATAATGAATGTAAATATTTACAATAGTTATATATAGATCGCTACTCCAAATGTTAATTAAAAGATAATATAGATAAAAAAAAATTCATCTAACAAACTTAAACTTGTAATATTAAATGATTCATAATAACATATTTTTTAATTTAAATATATAATTATTTGATATGTTATAATTGACATAAAGAAAAAATAATAATTTGAGAGAGAGAGAGAGAGAGAGATGTGGTTTGGTAGGGTGGGGGTGGAAAGGAGATAGAAAGAGAGAATATGCAAAGGGAAGAGAAAAAGAGAGTAAGGGATTGAGAAGAAGAGGGATATGGAGATGAAAGGAAGAGATAAACAAAGATACTGAGAATGAAATATATAACTAAGAGAAGGTAGAGAGGGAGATATAGGGATAGAGATGGATAAAGGGAGAGATGGAGAAGAAATATCGATCTAGAGGAGAGGTTTATGTGGAGAAGAAAAGGGATAGGTGATGAGAGAAGTGAAAGGGGTAGACAGAGTTGGAGGGATGAATATAAAAATGAGACACAAGTAAATAGTGTTTGTGTGTGTGTGGGAGAGGGAGAGAGCAGTGAGGGAGAGACACATTCAAGGAGATAATTCAAAATGAATGCTCAAAATGATGTGTAGGACATCCAAAATGATGGTTAAAGTAGTCAAGATGAGGGTTGGGTATGCAAAGGATGCAAGCTTAAATGCTAATGATTGCAATGTGAATATGAGGGATACTAAAAAGGTGCTATATGAAGTCTATATGATGCAAGTATGAGGCTCAAACTATGAAGAATGCAAGTGGATGCTATGCAAGAGTGAAATCTATGTTTTGCCAAGCACGTTTAGGAGCACAAGTTGCCATGTTTTCCAAGGTTTGAATGTTTTGAACCAAAGTTTGTGATGTTTTGACAATGTTCGATATTTTGACAAGGTTTTGCAAGTTTCCAAGGTGTAAATTTGAATGTTGGTTTTTATCTTGATCATGTTTTACACACACACAAGACACATTAAGACAAGAATAGCTTTTGTTAAAAGTGAACAGTCACACCACAACCTAGGCTTTAGGACTGTATCCACTGAATTCCTACTTGAACCAAAGTTCAGCCGCACTTATCTAGAGTGGAAAAATTAGGACCTTGGCATCACAGGCTCCCCCTTACAGTGCACTCACTTCTTAGGGCTACCAAGATCCGCTTCCCAAGGGGCATGACTTCCCAAGGGACTGTTGTCTCTACTAAGGATTGCAAGAATGTAGGATGTCTTCACAGGCATGGGTGATCCCTTGAGCCAGTGGATAGAAAGGATTTTGGCCACTAAAACATGGTTTTTAGTAAGGACATTTCGTTCAGCAAGTGAGTGATAAACTTCCTCAGAAGGTCTCCCAACCCTGAGAATTAGGATTTGACGCACCACAAGGGTACTAGAGGAGAGAAATCACTCGGCAATATCGCCAACACAACTTTCACCATAATCAAGTTTTATATAGCAGCTGGAATGTTGACCTGGCTTTTGGCCCATTACCGCTCTAAGGTCGTCCCCTGGCATACCCAATATCGAGTATCTTGGTCCAAGGCAGGCCTCCTATAGAAGTTACATGGATTTCTCTTACACCCAAGATCGATGAATGGCGAGGGGAGAGGATACGTCCAATGCAACTCCTAGGGATTTAAACACTGTAAACATGCCAGGTAGAAAATAAAAAGTTCATTTTAAGCACCAAACGAAGTGTTATTTAATCTAATAAATCCACACACATGGTTTTGACAAACACACAATGGTCTTTGATAACGTCCTGCAAAGCAAACATTAGTAGTTTACAGTTATGATCATGTCTTCATCCCACAATTGCCACATGCTGCAAGGAGACCATTAGTAACACAAAATCATCTAATCTATGTTCTAGAAGGAAATGAAAACCTTAGATTATTTCTTTATAGAAATTGAGAATTCATAAAGAGTTATGGCACTTATTTTTATTGAATGAATTTGATTTGAAAATAAAATTAAATATTTTTCATTAATTCAAGTTATAAATTAAAAAGTTCAATTAAAGGTAATTGCCAAGATAATTAAAGTGAGATAAGTAAAACTAACATGTAACCACACTTTAAAAGTATCTAGTTTGAATCTATTTAACTTCAATGTATCATTTAAACAACTTCACTAATGAAAGAAAGAAAGAAATAATTTAGCTGTTCAATTTTTTTTTAACAAATTCAATATTTAAAAAAATAAAAAAATCAACAAGAATATACATTTCTTAACACCATGAATGTGTTACTAATTTTTAATTTAACTTCAATGCATCTGTTAAACAACTTCATTAATGAAAGAAATAAATAAATAATTTAGATATACAATTTTTTTTATCAAATTGTGAATGAAGATAGGAAATATTGATGAAAGCGTGAACGAAGATAGGAAGAAAATTAATTTGTAAATATTGAGAAATCTCTCACCTGCCTTTGATTTATCCGTGGACAAAATTCGTGGCAAAGACAGGCTTGCAATGCACTATCAAGTTGATGCTAAATACAGAGATTGATGGCAAAAAATGATGTCTATGATGGAAATTTGAATCAATGATTGGAACGCGAGACATGGTGGTTTTTGTTTCATGGATAGAATGATGTTTCATGCATGTAGATACAGGTCCCATTTTTTTTTTTTTTTTGGTTTTTTTGATTGTTTGCACGAACACAAAAAATTTAGGCGTGTTCGCGCAAACATGCTCACTTAATTTTCCAACTGCCATGAAATTGCAATGGGCATGTTTGCCTAAACATGTGTTCATGCGAACATGCTCTATACGTTCGCATGAACTCTATGTTCAGGCGAACACGCAAAATTAAGAAAATTTCAACCCATTTTTCATAATTTTAAAAAATTTTTGCTCTTTTGACTCCCATAATTGCAGGAGAATGATTTCCTACTGTAAAATTTAAAAATGTCAAAATGTGCTACTTGGAGCAAGCTTTCCAAGGACTATAATTTTAATACATATTTTGGTCATTAAGACTTTCAAATATGAGTTTAACTCATTATAGGTTCATTACTGATTAAGCATCAACCGACTTCAACATCTCGGGAAAATTAGTAAATTAGGTCAAATTCTTTTTGAAAAATATGTAGGCACTAGCTTATTGAGATACCTTACTATTCAAAAAAAAAATTTAGGTTTATGATAAATTGACTTCAAATTATCTGTGTCAAACAGAACGTATGTCTGAATTATGATTCGTGTCACTTCAAAACTTCATAAACTATACAATATTCAACAAAAATAAATCAAACCAAATGTAGACACTGGATATTGATGTTACAAATCCAACGCTGAAAGAATTACTTCATTATCATTTCTAGAAAAAAATTTATGTGTGTCAAACTGACTGTCACTCTTTAAAATATTGAATTTTATTATGTACCACTTTTCGGAGGAGATAAAATAAATTGACATAATTTTTTTTTTTTTAAGATTAAAAAATATAGTTACAAAGTAGGAATAAAGTATTCAAAATCACTAGTTTATGTCATCTTGAAATTATTTATAGTTTTGGAGATATAGTCACTTGAACGTGACGTTTGTTGCAAAAATATTGATTTCAGTGTCAAAATTGGTCAAAAAGTGGAACCCATTAGTGTGGGATCACCTAGTACATAAAATCATAAATTCACATCTTTTGAGTCTAAATAAAATTTGTAAAGTCGAAGATGTATGTCCAAAAATTTGTAAATTCCTAGATCGCATGTTCAAACATTCCTCGAATCAAAGAAGAATCTCCAACATAAATATTATAAATCAATTAGTCTCCTTCTATGAATATCTATAGGATCCTCAACATGTCCTTTAATATTATAATGATTTTTTATGTTGGTAGGATGAATGCACTATGCTCACTACATTGTCTCTCCATAATTGTTGTCATCATTGTCAACATCACCTTTATAGCTAGGTATTAATTTTTGAACAATAAGGAAATTATGGTTACAAAATTCTCATATTTCTATGTTAGTTTCTCTCTTAGTGGCAACTCTCGAGAGTACCTCTCTCATCATTGGAGGCACTCTAAATCCCACTACAAATACAAAACAAATTATGTAAGTTCATTTGACTAAAATAATCCACTTTCTCTAAATAAGAATTTCCCTATTTTCCCCTAATTTGTATTTTTTTTTGTGCAATTAGTTTGGACCATGCCATACATGTAGCAATTAATTATGAATAGGCAATGTTATGCACTCCAATACACATGCTGCATAGAGTGCATGCAATATCATGCATTTTTTAGTATGATTATTCTACATTATGTCACATGCACAACAAATGCATCCAATGATGAATTTTTCCATCCTCTCTTTCTTCTTTACCAATTCAAATTTCACCTCGCCCGCTAATCTATCATTCAATTAACATTAACATTCACCATCTATTAAACCATGACATTCAAATTCCAAAATAATTTGCAAAATCAATCATGTTAAGAATATGCCCTTACAAATCAATAAAATAAACCCCTCACTTGAAAACGTGCACTCATTCTATAAATGAATCTCCCTATATCTTCTTGCCATACACATCCTTCATTCTTTCTTTCCTCTTGAGATGTCATTTGTAACTTGAGAAAGTATATAATGAATTCTTTTTAATTGTATATTCCCTATTTAACCCTCATTTAAGCCCTAATTTACTCTTCTTCTTTTTATATTTTTGATGTCTTCTATTTCACTCCTTTTTGTACCTCCCTAACCTTCTAGAAGCATTTCGTATTTATATCAAATGTATTTTCTTGTCAAAATCTCAAGAGGGTTCTATCCATGACCATTCTATCACTAGGATTTGTGTAAGCCAACTTAAAACTAGATGAGGATTGAACCTACAATAATCATTTGTCTATAAAAAAATATGACTAGTCAAAATCCTTTGACCATCCTATCGCTAGCAATTTTTATCCTTTTAGCTTAGTGGGTATCCCCAGACTCAACCTACCACTTATTGGTCTTGCTTACAAAAAAGTTGGAGTCATGAATGGGAGAGCTAGTATAGTAAGTTACCATGAGATGGACCACTGTTCATAATAGGAGCTTGGAAGTTGTGATATTTCTATTAGATTTCTATTAGGATTCGATAGTATAGATTTTGAGTCATACTCATAACTCATGTTTCATGAGTAATGGTTCACACAAACCCATCAGTCATGAGAATGAATGGAGTTCACTTACCACTCATTGTATCAGGTGATACCCATAGGGGTGAAACATTGAGACTTTTCGTGAGGTCACCCATCCTAGTACTACTCGAGCTTGAGGGTGCTTAACCATAGAGTCTCCTTCATGGTTAAACCAGCCACACTTAACTTGGAACTTGATAAGACTTGAACCTATGTTAATTATTGAAATATCTAGCAACTTGATCAGTCAATATCCTATCATTAGGCATATTATGAACATCATATTTCTTTAAAAAATGATATAAAAACCATTGTATCAAAAAGTGGTTTAATGTAGACATCTATAATTGACAAATGTATTTTTATCATATTATTCTTAGCATTATTCTTCTGAATATTTATTAATTAAATATATTAAATTATTAATTAAATTAATTATCCTCTAATAAAAAATAAATATTTATTATATTTTCTATCCATAATATTTTACTATTTATCCTAACTAATTGCTTATCTTAGTATATAAATTTAATAATTTAGTTATGCTTTCTATGCATTTGCACAATGTTTCCTTCCACCTCAAGTGTATTTTACAACCATTTGAATCATTTATTTTTCCTATGCATGTATAGGTCACCTAATCCCTTCATTTTAGCAATTTTAGTTGATTTTGCCTCCTAATCCCTCTCATTTCTCATTTGATTTTTTACTTGGATTATTTATTTATTGGTTTGTTTTCATAGATTGCTAGTTTAAATTTTTACATCACTCAAAATATTATTGTCTATCATTTGATTGATGATGGATCACAAATTGTGATCCAAGAAGTCAATGCGAAAAAAATCTCATAGAGTGAATCCAAAAGCAATATAAACTATCATCATATACTGTGGAAATTTAATGGTGTTTATCATTTGATTTGTTTCTTATTATAATAAGATTTTCACATCATCCATAATACTCACAAATGTAGACCTCAAATATATATTGTTTTTGTAAAGACCAATACATTTATTGGTAACCTAATTTTATTTTATTGATAAAAAATATTTTTCATAAAATATTTTTAAGGCCAGGGACATTAGAAATTATCTTATACTTTTTTTATTTTTATGGGATTCTTTATTATTAGGTGACAACTGGTATTTTGGACTGAAATCAAATCTATATAAGATAAAAAATATCTAACACAGTGAATCTAAAAGCAATATAAGCTATTATCATAGACTGAAAATTTGATCATGTTTATCATTGATTGGTTTTCTTATTATAATTAGATTTTCACATCATCCATAATACTCACAAATGTGAGAAATATATTGTGAAAATTAGTAGATACAAAAGATTCATGGAGTGTGGCTGCTGTTTTGGACTGATTTTCAATCTATGTAAGATTTGCAAGATCGTTGTCGCCTTTTTGCTGTCATGAAAGATCGCTTTGATGAACTGCGAGAAGAAGTTGATTAGAAAACTTATGATTTGGCATCTCTTGTTGAAACATGTGAAAGAGAATTGCACTCATTACAACGTGACTTTTACTCATTCGAACTTCAAGTGGATAACTGCATTTGCGACAATGCCACCGAATGCACACAATACTCCTGTACTCCACTGAAGGAGCTCGATTATTCTATGGTGAATTGGAAGGAAATTATTTGGTATATTTATATAAGAGAAATGGAGGAAATAGGGGACAGACAGCTGATGATGGGAGAGTTAACAGAAGTGGTACAAGATCTACCTGCTTGGAAAAGTAGTCATGAGAATCATCTCGATGAAAATATGGAATGTGTGATTTGTGGAGATGATAAAAATTGTGATGAATGTGAGACTTGTGGACATAATGATTATTGCAGTTTGTCTTGCAATGAAGATGTTCTATTTCATAGGAATTACTTTATACCTAATTTCAAAGTTATGGCCAACATAATCTATGAAGCTGGTGAATTGAAAAGTGAGATTATTGCAAAAAAAACTATGTACGAAGAAGAAGCTGACCGTGATAACCAAGCTAATGACTTTGCATTTCAAGTTTACATGTTTGTGAGACTACTTGAATCATTGCACAAGGCGTTTCAATATAATTTTCTTTGTATACTTTACATTGAGGATTGTAATTGCGAAAACCAAGAATGCGAGATATTTTCTGGTCCACTAGAAAGGGTCAATCATATTTCCCTTGAAATAATAAATTTGATCAGGGAATGCTTGTCAGATGATATGAAAGAAAGATTGGAGAGAAAGATAATACAAGTCGTAGAAGGCCTCCCAGCTATAAAAATCAGTGACAATCATGTCAATGAAAATTTTGCATGTAGAATCTGTTTAATTGATTATAATATTGGAGAAAAGCCATGCCACTTGCCTTGCGATGGAGGCCATGTATTTCACAGGAATTGCATAGAAGATTGGTTAAAAAGGCAGAACAGCTGCCCTGTCTGCAGGAGGCCAGCATATCTGCCCAAACATTCTGTTTACCATGCAACCATGAGATGACTTGAGATGTTGGAGAGCTGGCTTAAAAATGTAACTTTTTCTTCCTGTGAAATTTTGGAATACTTTGCTCGGAAGAAGTAATTTTCTTCATTCAATCCTTGATTGTATTGGGATTTTTTGTAGCTCTTGGGACTATTTTGTTTGAGCTTTCAAATGTAACTATGGGTTTGGGTTGGTAATTAATTGGTTCTAGCTTTATAACGGATCTTCATTTTAGTTGTAGGATATTCGGATGTCATGCATTGGTAAGGATAGGTCTTATCTTGGGGTAATTTTCTAAGTATTTTTTTGGATGTAGAGGTTACATTCATGCAAGTTTTGTAATACATTCTTTTTTCCAGCAACCTTTCTTGAATCAGCTTATTAATATGAGTATAAAAGTTTCACTTCAATTTTTCCAAAAATAGTTCTTTCTTCAATTCTTGCTGATTAAAGAATGCTGTCTTGTTTACAAGGTTCTTGAATATTGAATGTTATTAAAAGAATTTTTGTCAATGATTTGTGCTTTTAAATTTGTCTTAAGATTCAATTTTAACTGATTTAATTTTCTTATGATTTTAAATGAATAATTAAAGAATATTTGATATATAAATGTTTATTCAAAAGATTACATATTAATGTTATCTTTTAGTCATGTATAATTGAAAAAATGTCTCTACAATAAAATAAAATGAATGTTTTGAAGTTTAAAAAATAGATTCTGAAGAAGAAATTAGATCCATAGATGAGGTCATCAAAAATGAATTTTTTTTGATGAATAGACCTTTTCCATTAATTTAAAATTTTAAAGATACATATTTAACAAAAAAGGGGTCGGGGGATACAGGATCACCCCTTAAGTTCCAACAGCCCACGGCTGGAGATCAACTATTCATATAAAAACAGATATAAAAAACTTCAGACTGCAAGACTAGTGCCAGCGGAAGGAGAATCTTTTTTATGTACAGTCTGTAAGACTAATATTTTCCAATTTCAATGTTTAAAAAATATATACACAACTATGTCAGACTAATATCTGTCAAACTGTTCACATTTTCTCACACTTCCATATTAGAACAGGTTTGTTGCTTCAACATTAGGTCAAAAATGTCTGGGCTCTTTAGGCTTCAACACTTTCAGGCTATATTTTGTGCAACTTCCAATCCTTAGTATCTGTCTGCTCATCAGTAGCACAAAGGCTGCAATCAATCTTGAGATTTTAAAAATCTTAATAAACCTGAGATTCCTAATTTTTACTTATAGATTCACCTCGCATATATGGTACCATTGAGATATTACTTTTTATTTATTTTTTAACCTTCCGTTACCTGCTCGGAAGATCAATTTAGGGTGAGCGGAACCAAAGGAAGTATTTCTTCTAGTGCTACTGCTGCTGACACCAAATGAACGTTGTCCATTTCCAAACACCGACTAGCCATTTTAAAATACTTTTTTGATTGTTTCATAAAAAGCCAAATAGTTTTCAGAGAAAGTTCATTATATAATCACATGTGCTATATAGAAAGCCACCAAATAATATCCCTAATAAAGGTGCTAAAGATGTTAGATGTTAGTACTGTTGGAGGATAGTTGTACACAAGTGCCCTAATTCTTAGAAATGTTCAAATCCTCTTATAGAGAATGCAAAACTTGTATCCCTGGGAAACGGTGATGATACTTAAAACGATGTGTTGATGGCTCTTAGATACTGATTATTTGAATCCCAGACTATGGTATACATTGAGTTGGAAGACAAACTACAAGCAAACTTCTAATTTATATGTTTGATTAATGTTTAATGATTAACTGAGAAGGCTTTTGGGCTGGTTAATGTTTGATTAGATTGTTTAAAAGAGAGCAACATTAAGAGGGTGGTATCTCAACAGGAGATGAGATGGGCCAAAAAGGCCAGGCTTCCAGAGAGCTTAGCGCTTAGAGGCACAAGAGGCCATACACTAGATTAGCTCCTCTTGCATAGTGTTCTTTTTGTGTTTTCTTGTTTTAATGTACTTCCCTTGTAACGTTTTCTTGATTGATTTAGATGATCCTTATTTGCTACATTGGTACAAGGTTATAAAGGAAACAAACATATTTTAGGTTGTGTTTTACATGTGTCATTGTTCACAAACTACACCTTTGCGTAGTTCCCTTGGGATGTTGTAACATGGTAGTACTAAATTACATTTGGTTTATCTGAGGTCAATCCTAAAATAATCTTCTGCTCTTAGTAACTCTTGCATGCCTTTTCATTCAATTCTTTTTTTTTGGTGGATGATGAAATTTCATATTTCACATAATATTTCATATATAAATATTATCATAATCACCCAGAGTTGGTAGATCTCTCTTGTGATATTTTTTTTCATGTGCTTATTTTCCTTATGTTGCTTGGAAGCATTTCATAGTAGAAATGTATCTAGTGGATGTACACTTCCATTAAAACTATTTCTCTTGTTGAAGCATTAGTAATTTATTTAACATGAGAACTTACACTTCACTCAAATTTTAGAAAATAAAGTTTTCATTGGTAACAGCTTTATAATTCCTTTTGTATTGTCAGTTCGAGTTATTTTATTTTGTGTCATAGGTAAGCGATTTGAGTTGCACTCTAAATAATGTTCAATTCAGGGTTACATGTTTTGTATCAGGGGCCTGGATATGATAAGTTGGGCGCATTAATGGCTTGATATTGTATTGCACATTAATAGTTTAGGCAAATTAATATGGTTAAGTGTATTGTATCACGGGCTGAATATGGTAGGTAGTTATATGGCTAAATGTTTCATTGTATGTTTTTTAAAGCTTTTTTTATATAATCAATTCGTTCGAAGCTTTTTTAATAAGTTGGTATATCTAGACTTGGATGGATCAAATTAAGTAGAACCTTTTTGCTCGATGGAAAGGTGAAGAATTGGTCAATAGGATTTAGTAGGATAATATTGACTATTCTAGTTTGCCTCTAATACCAGTGCACATCTTGGATTTCTATTGTCACTTCATGAATATCCAAGATCTATAGATTGAGACTTGTTGTCTTTGATTTCCTTGTGTATTCTACTATTCAAAACTGAAGGTCAACACATGGAAGATGTAGGAATCTTCCTACATTTTGAAAGATGTAAAATATAAGGTCTTTTATAGTGTATTTCATAGTTAAAAGAATGGAAACCATTCGTGCACTGTGACATTAATTGGTATTATGATTTGATTATCATGGTGTAATTTATCATGCAAAAGTTTACAAACTTTATTTAATCATAATTCCACCAACATAGCTGGGTAAATCTTAACAGCTCATGGACATTCCAATTTAGGTATATAATAGTGCTCACACTACAACATTTGAGGTCAAATTGCAACAACAATTTGTGATGGCGGTGTAATTTGTGGTGATTTTCATTTTTTTTGCAATTGTCACTGTTGTTGTCACAATACCAACATTAGTGTCATAATTTTGATGCATGTACAAGTACAAACAAAAGAGAGAAAACACTAATAAATCATTCCCCATTTGTTTTGAATGTGGAGAATTGTGTGCAAAAGAGGGTGGAGAGCTCCAAAAGAAGGTGAAGATCTCTAAACATTTGTGTGCCCTTGTGATCTCTGCATTCTGTTGTGGTTCCCTTGCTCTATGATTTCATTGTTATACCCTTATGATCTCTACATTTCGTTGTCATGTCCTTGCTTTGTGATTTTTTTGCCATGCCCTTCCTCTATGATTTCATTCCCTATGCCCTTGTGATCTTTGTGCCCTTTCTCTACAATTTCATCGTTGTGTCATGCCCTTGCTCTACGATTTCATTGTCGTGTCATGCCCTTAATCTATGATTTCGTTGTCATGACTTTACTTTGCAATTTTCTTTAATGGTTATGTAAATGCTCTTTTCTTTTCCTTCTAAACAGGTACCTCTTTATATTTCCTTCTAAACATGTATATCTTAGAGATCTTTTTAAAGGTGCTTATTACATCTTAGCACTATAGAAACATTGATCTAGCTACATACATATTCCTGAATCCAAATAATAAAATAATAAAACTCACTCAACCCATGCTAAGTTACTTACCTCAAGATCTTGTACAGGAATAATGCAGACCAAGAAAAATGGGTAGAGTTAGCAAGAAATTTTACAAAAACATATCATAACCCAGTTAAATGGGTCTAGTTGCTGATTAGATGGGCTGATTACAAATTCTTGTAGAATTGTCATCCGATTAGGTACAATAAAATGAACAAGTATATGTTCCCAGCTAGTTGGATCAAATACAGTTTTCCAAGGTGATAAAATTTCATATGCAGATGCATCACTTGTATACTAGTCATGAAGCACATTCCCCAATTTATAATGAATGGTTGGATATAAAGGCTCCATACACTAGCCCAACAATGGAAGCCAAGGATGTAACTATGTATGTATTGGCACACTCTCCCTGTGAGGATCCCAAGTATCGATTGTTTTTTTTTATTTTGGGCATCACTATATGATCTATAATGTTATGAAGTACTAAAGTCGATAGTAACTTATCCCATGTCTATAGAAAATGTAGCATAGGTTCAGGATCCCTTGGCTCCCAGGAATTTGTAACAGCTATTCTCACTATTGGAAGAATAACTTCAATTAAGAGTTGAGTGTAAAGAGTTGAAGAAGCAAGTTCTGCTTCTATGTAAATTCCATAATCATGAGGCTCATTCCCCTGTAGAAACCTTTTCCACAATGAAATTACCTTTAAATTATGCAAAGGATGTTGAAGTGGTTCCCAACCTAGAAATACTTTTATAAGTGATTGATACTTGAGATCATCATAGGAAGGCTATGCCAATACTTGAAACACTCTTATAAGAGAATGCAGATGCAATACATGAAAAATTGCACAAGTTGTAGTCCTCCTAATATTTGGACTATAAATTCTCAAAGACACTTGCAAGTGATTCCAATGTCATAGTACCTACTACAACACTTTCCTAGATTCTATCCAGTGGCTCCCATAATATCCTCTATGTTGTCTAGCTTTTGTTTTTGTTGTCCAGTCTCTTTCTAAAGTTTCTCCTTCTCATTCTCCTTCTAAAGCCCCTCCTTCTTGTTCTCTCTCATACCTTAAGTTTTGATTATCAAACTTCTGAATATCTACCTCTGCCATATCTAAAATTAACTTCACATTGTGTTATAACTCTGGCATAGGTGTTTGATCATCGATATCTTTCATTTTAGCATTCAATATTTTATGGTAGATTAAAACACTTTATATATTGTTTCAGCACAATGTTCTTGCTTTTGAGCTAACAGTTCTTTAGGTGCATTTTCTTGTAAAACATTAATTTTGTTGAACAATTATAAACTCTTATAAAGTGCATTGTTATTTTTGTGTATGTATTTATACATGTATGTCTATATGTCTATATGTATGTATATATATGTATGTATGTATATATATGTATGTATGTATGTATGTATGTATGTATATATCTATGTATACATATGTATATCTATGTATGCATATACATATATACATAAACACACATAGCTATGTGTCTATGTATGTATGTATGTATATATACAAAGAGATCTTTAGGACCGTGGAATATGGATTTTAAATAAAAAATGACTGTAATCATTCCCCATTTTTAAAAATTAATTGTAGAAAGCTACACACGAAAGAGAGTGAAGAGCTTCAAAAGAGGGTGGAGAGGTTTGAACATCACTAGAGATCAGTGGAGATCTAGGATTTTGTTGTCGTTTCCTTGTGATCATTGCATTTCATTTTATGTGTTGTGCCCTTGTGATCACTATGCCCTTCCTCTACATTTTTTTTCAAAGGGAGAAGAGACATCTATGTAGATGTTCTTTTTCTTCCTTCTAAACATGTATATCTTATTGATATATAATAGCTTTGGTCAGATTCAAGGATAATTGATTATGATGATTGTATGCATAAGTGCATGTATGTATGTGTGTTTATTAGTTTACTATGTGAACTTCTTTACATGCATACATACACAACTGCATAATACTTGTGCTAAATTAAATTAATCATTCATGTCTTGAATTCACACAAGCAATTATCCTTGCATTAAATCAAAACTATTCATACCAAACTAAGTATGCATAAATCTTTACTTATAGATTATTCTATCCCTTGGTGATTGAGTGAAGATCTCGTGCATAATATTGTCTAGGTAATGATCAGATGCATTCACACTAAGTCATAATAGGATTGAGAAAATGACTCATTTATTTTTATATAGATCAACGACTTAATGTAAATCATGTTTGGTTAAGCATTAACTAAACTAATTAGTATAAGGTTAATAATTTTTTTATATCAATAGTCATGTCATGAGTGGTGGTGTAGTCCACCAAGGCACTATTATGGATTTTTATTTAATGTTTTGGTTTCTCACCTAATCAAGCTAGGATAAATATTTCTTGGATGAAAAATCCATGGTTGTAATGAAAATACACCTTCATGTATGCCTAGGTCACTTTGGGCAAGTTATAAGCCAAAGTTGCTAGTTGGGAAAAAATGGGTCTTTTTGAGTTTTTGCTTAAGATAGCCTAGGATTAGGTGTTTTTATTTATTTATGAATAAATTGAAACCTTTTCCAAGACTTAGAATTGAAATTTTGTGAAAATTAGAAATGTTGCACTTTTGTGCAAAATTGCTAATTTGCAAAATTGTAAAAGCTGCTAAAACATGCAACTTAGTTGAAAAGGAGTTATATCTATTCAGGAAATAGTTATGACCATTGGGATGGATGTAGGAAGGATATATATCTCATTTTTGAGGTCACAAAGAACATATTGTACGGATTGGGAGAAGTTGCAATAAGAGATTTTTAAGTTTTGAAGCAATTTTACTAGTTTCTTGTACTTTTTCTGTACTATATGGATTGCAAGGCATGATTAGATGATTTTTTGAAGATTTTTGTCTTACCTTTCCATTTCTTTTTGTTTCATCATTTTTTGTGGAGTTTTGTTCAAGTTATTCCATTTCTTGTATGGGAGGGTTTGTAGGACAACAATTTTGTGCAAGCTTCAAAGATGGGCCTACAGCTGTGAGAAGGAGACCTGTTGGAGGGCTGAGTGTTTGGATGAAATTTGGAGGAAGGGGAATAGACATTCTTGAGTGTTTGGTGTGTTTCCATGACCCCACTTTCCCATAGTTTCTTTGTAAACCAATCCTAATTAGGCTAATTAGGATTGTGTTGCTTAGTGAGGGAAAGGGAGTAATGGAGTGGCGTTGAGTCCTATTGCTTTAATATTGGATATAAGTATGAAAAGAGTATTTAGAACCCAAATTTTTTTAAAGTTTGTTTTGGACTTTTGGAAGTTAGACACCAAAAACCTCTTAAGGAGGCCTAATAGGGCTACTAGGTGAATTTGGGTTTTGTGGAACTGTGGAAATTAAACTAATGATTTATTTTGTGTTATTTGGATGCCCTAAGTCCATTTCATGCCTTGGAAGCATTGGAACAAATCATTTTTGTGTTTTCCTCATGTTGGCCTAGCTGTGGGGATTAGGTCCTAAAGCCATAATTTGGATGAATTTGATCCTTATACCATGGGTGCTTGAAGAAGTTGGTAGTCTTGTTTTCTTTAGCATTTGGAGGATTTGAATTGGTTGTGATCTTTTGAGAAGGTTGGGGATTTGGTAACTTGTTGATTTGGTGTTAAAGTGGAAAAGCTCATTTATACCTTTCTAGTTGCGTACTTTGCATCAAGTAGACATGAGACATGTCCTCTTGTGACATTCTTTTTGGCTTTGTATCTTTTAAAACAATACTTATACCCAACTGAACAACAAAGAGAGGTATCAAAATCAATAAATGCCTTTCCCTTCAAATGGTGTTCAGTAACTTCAAATATAAAGATCAGAGATTACTAATAATTATGTTCTAAAAATATAAAAGACATTCATAGTCAAATCTGTAAGAAATCTAATCACCTTTAACATCTCTTTATATTTCCCATAGCAGGTGAATAGAGAAGCTTCTCTTTATGTATATGTATGTGTATATATACATACATACACACCTCAATCTTGAACATTAGGAACACCTATAAAAATATTACTAATAAAATATGTACTTATAGATTATATTATCTCTTGGTTATTGAGTAAAGATATCATGCACAATATTGTCTAAGTAATGGTCAGATGCATTCACATTAATTCATAATAGGGTTGAAGAGATGATCCATTTATGTTGATATAGATCAACAACTTAATATAAACCATGTTTGGTTAAGCATTAACTAAACTAATTGGTATAAAGTTAATAATTGTTTATATCAAGAGTTATGTCATGAGTGGTGGTGTAGAGCACCAAGGCACTATTATGGATTTTGGTTTAGTGTTTCTCTTTCTCACCTAATTAGGATAGGATAAATAAGTCTTGGATGAAAAATTCATGGTTGTAATAAAAAGACACCTTCATGTATGCCTAGGTCACTTTGGGCAAGTTATAAGCCAAAGTTGCTAGTTTGGTAAAATTGGATCTTTTTGAGTTTTTGGTTAAGATAGCCTAGGATTAAGATCTTGGTTCTGAAAATGGTAGAGTGAGGGGTTTATAGTGAATAGAAAAAATTGTGAGAGGTTTGGGAGGCTTGGAAATGGTTGGGAACCATTTAGAAGACATGAAGAAAGGTTTTATTGGGGGAACAGGAATGTGAGATGGAAAAATGGGAATAAAAACTTCAAAGAAAGCTTTCAATGGAAAAAAAGTGGGATATAAAAATGGCGACAAATGGCTAAATAGAAGAGAAATACAGAATGAGAGTGGCTGGAAAACACACTCGGTGCAAAGATTTACATTAGTGAATCTAGGCGAGAAAGTAGTTTTTGAAAATAAAGCAAAAAATTTGAGAAAACCACAAGGAGTAGAAAACCAAGAGAAGCAAATGGTAGAGGATCTACAGTGGACTCAACGCATGGTGGAGAAAGTGGTGCTACACAATAGTTTGATAAAGGTGAGAAGAGACTATTTGGAGTGAAATGCTTTGTTTCTAAAGTGGAGAGGACCAAAGTCTACCATAGGAAAGGTCAAAAAGTGATGTGATGAGAAATGTGGTGAAGTGAAAGATTTTAAAACTCTTGAAAATGTTTTCTGTATGGTAACAATTGATACAACACAAGATAGGGATTGAATCTTGAATAGTGGCCCTTATTTTATGGATGGATATGGGTTTTATATGAAGAAATGGACCATAAATTTTGATCCAACAAAGAAGGTAATAAAGAAACCTCCTCTATGGGTAGGTTTGAGAAATTTTCCTTAGGAATATTGGTAGGAGAAATGTTATAGAGTGATTGGAAACAAGCTTGGAACATTTATAAAGGCAATAGAAATGGAAGACAAAGAAACTCTATAAATGTTCCCAAGAATATACATAATTTGGAATGATAGCCATCCAATCCTTCAAATGATTAAGATTTTTAATGGTGGGGATGTGTGGAGACAAGCGTTGTCCCTAGAGGAAGGGTTAATGGTTTGTGAGTTTTTTCTGTGTGAGGAACATGACTCTGAAAACTATAAACAAGAAGGATGTAATAAGGAAAAAGATAAGGAAAGGCTATTCTAGAAGGTTATAGAGATAGCAAGGATTAAAGAAATCGAGAAAGATGAGAGTGAAAACTAGTGGAAAAGGGATAATGCAGAAGTAGAGAATGTTATGATTTTGAAAACAAGAGCAAATAACTATTAGGAAAGAGGAATAGAGGAAAGTGATTTTATGGAGGTGGGTCAGGAAATAGTTGTAGACATGGAAAATGGAGAAGGAGCCAAAAAAATACAACAAAATGAACAAAAGGGAAATGCAGATATGTAGAGGGAAAAGGGGATGGAGACTACTAAAACTTAGAAGGAATCAAGGATAACAGAATATGGGGAGGAAAGGATAGAAGATAGAACTGAAGAAGAAATTGATATAAGGGTTAGCAGGGAAGTAGTGGGAACTCAAAAACCCCAGGAGGAAGAAGGTCAATTAGAAAAAGTGTTAGAAAGACCAGAAGAATCTCATAGGGAATGGGAGGAAAATGAAGGGTATATGACTAGGAAAGATAGTGAAATAGAGGGGGGGAGTGGAGAATGTTTTAAAGATATTAAAATCTCTCCAATCAAAAACTTGAAAGTAAGATAAAGGGAATCAAGTTCAGAGGAGAGTCTAAATGAGGAGGAAGTAGATAGAAATGGAGAAGAGGATGACTTTTTTTTGGGATCCTTAAAGAAAATAGAACTATTGAGAAATCAAAAAGTAAAAAATACAAAGTAACTATTGGGAAGAGTCAAAAAAGGGGGTAGAAGAACAATCAATGCATTGATTCAGATAGCAGGAAGTGCCAAAGGTCAAAGTAAACTAAAATCAGGAAGGGGGAAGAACCCCACCTGGAAAGGATGAAGATCCTCTCATGGAATGTTAGGGGTTGTAATGCCCCTAAAAAAATGCACTTGATTAGGAGAGGCCTGAATCAAGAAAAACTAGATATAGTGTTCATGCAAGAAACTAAGATAAAGTTGGATGATGTGGAGGGGATGAGAAGAAAGTTGTTTAGATGGGAAAGTGAATGGGTAGCTGCTAAGGGAGCTTTGGTGGATTATGTGTTATTTAGAACAAGGAGATAGTAAAGGGAATGGTAATTTAAGCGGGAAGGAATTGGCAGTGGTTAAAGGTCTCTTTAAAACAATTAGGCTATGAATTCAATGTCCTTAATGTTTATTGCCCAACTTAGAGAAAAGAGAAAAAAGAACTTTGGAAAACGCTAATAGAAATGCTAGAAATTTTACAAGATGAAATCACCATAGTAGGGGGATTTCAATGCTATCTTATACCCAGAAGAAAAAAAAGGTGGCAAAGGTTGGAGGTCAACTACATAGGAGGACTTCTCATCCTCTGTCATGGATAATGGACTTATCAATATTCCCTTTAAATAGGGGGATTTTACATGGAACAAAAAAAGACAATGGTTTGTTAATATTGCTGAAAAATTGGATAGGTTTCTTTTAGGGGGGGATTGGACAAAAGTTGATTGGTCTATGGATGCTGAGATTTTTCCTATTCATGGGTCTAATCACTTCCCTTTTAGTTTAAGAATACAAGAGGAACTCACCCCTAATTGATGCCCTTTCAAATTTGAAGCTATGTGGCTGAGGATGGATGGTTTTAAGGAGTTGGTAAAAAATTAGTGGTGGGAAGCTCTAAAGTGGGATAGAAATAAGGCCTTTAAATCTTTAAGAAGCTTTAGTATATAAAGGGAAAACTAAAGGTGTGGAATAAAAAATCTTCCCAAAACATTTTTAAGAGAAAAGATGACTTGGAACCAAAACTTAAGATCTTGAATGAAAAAATAATTCAAGAAGGGATGAATGAGGATGATTTTAAAGAGGAAAAGAGGCTAAAAAAAGATATTATGATGAGTCCCTACTAAGAGAAGAAGTCTTTCAGAGGAAAAATCGAGGGAAACATGGCTGAAAGAAGGGAAGAGGAACACAAAATTCTTCCGTAACTCATTTAAAATAAGAAGAGCCCACAATAAAAAAAATTCAATTAAGAATGAAGAAGCTGAGGTGATCTGTGACCCAATCATGATAAAGAAAGCAACAATAGATTTTTTTAAAGACAGAGGTAAAGCTGAGGATGTGGTGGAGGGTTTAGATGAGAAGGTTCTAGAATGCATTATAGATGAGCAAAATGCAAGGTTAAATGTTGTAGTCTCTAAAGAAGAAGTGAAAAAAGCATTATGGGACCTAGGTAAGATAAGAGTATAGGGCCTAATGGATTCACATAAAGTTTCTTTATACTCATGTGGGAATGTATAGAAGAGGAAATCTGAGAGATGGTGGAGGAATCAAGAAGAGGAGGGTTTGTTCTAAAAGATTTAAATAAATTTTTTATAGCCCTAGTTCCAAAAAAGGAGGAGTGTAACTCTTTTGAGGATTTTAGACCAATCCCTCTGTGTAATATTGTTTACAAAATCATATCAAAGGTAGTTGCTAATAGGCTAAAAGAGGTAGTAAATGATGTACTTTTAGAGGAACAAAGTGGATTTTCTCCAAGAAGATCAATTTTTGAAGGGGTGATTATAGCTCATGAAATGATCCACTTAGTCAGAACAAACAAACTTAGCAAAATGATGGTAAAGCTAGATATTTAAAGAGCTTATGATGAGGTAAATAGATTTTTTTTGTTCAAAGTTTTAGAAAAAATTAGTTTTAAAGAGGAATATATTAGATGGGTAAATGGATGTTTAACCTTAGTAAGGTTTTTTAGTGCTGGTTAATGGTAGTCCATAGGGTTTTTTAAATTCGAAAAAGGGATCATAAAAGGCGATTCATTGTCTCCTTTCTGATTTATAATTTTGGCTGAAGTATTAGGCAGGCTAATCAAAGAAAGAAGGGTTAGAGGCCTATGGAAAGGGGTAAAGATGGCAAGGGGATTGGACCCAATCTCACATTTCCAATTTGTGGATGACACCTATCTTACGGGTGAAGCTTGGGAGAGGGAAGCTAGAATGATCAAGAAAAATTTGGAAATTTATGAGAAAGTTTTAGTACAAAAAATAAATTGGGCAAAGCCAGAAATTTTCTTTTTCCACACGCTTCTTTATACAAGAAGAGCTATTGGAAGAATTCTGAATATAAGGCAGGGAGTTCTTCCAAGTAAATATTTGGGAATCCCTTTATTCCAAGCACATAATAAAAGTGAAGTGTGGAAGGGATTAGCAGAGAAAAGTTTGAGGAAGATGGAAGGTTGGAAAGGAAAATGGTTGACTTCTCCATGATGGATTTTGTTGTTAAAATATGTGGTTTCAGCAGTCCCAATTTTCTTAATGATGTGTTTAAAATTCTTGAAGAAGGTGATTAATTTAGTGGAAAGGTAGATGAGGAAATTCTTCTAGAGTAGGGCAAGAGAGGAGAAAAAGTGGCCTCTAATTAATTGGGAAAAAATATGTAGGCCTAAGAAGTTTAGAGGGGCAGGTATTAGAGATTGGAACATAATGAATATAACTTTAGGGGCTAAGTTGGTATGGTAGTAGGAAAATGATGCAGAGAAAATGTGGATAAGGATTCTGAAAGCTAAATATTTGGATTCTGATAAAAATATTAGAATTTTCACTATTCAAAATCTCATTAGAGGTTCTACAATATGGAATTTTATTCTATCATGCAGACATGCCATTACCAACTATATATCGTGGGTCATAGGTAATGGCAATAAGGAAAAGTTTTGGGAGGATTCT
>CM053785.1:380442325-380662325 GCA_028749045.1 Cupressus sempervirens
TCTATCAAGCCTAACTGAGAAAATAATGTAAGTCGAGAAAATTTAGTTCAGGCCATGTAGAAAGTTCTTATGCACCAAGCAAACAAAGTTACTAGGTGCCTAGCATTAGTGGAATAATAGTGATAACTGAGAAAGGAAGACTTAGTTCTTGATAAGCAACCCAATGTTGGCTAAGCATTAGAAGACTATTATTTCCAAGTGAATAATGTAGATGCCGAGTGACAACAAAAAAGAGTTTAATCAAAGATTTGACGAATTTGAGCAAACAAAGTTAATTTCTTGAATTATGTGAAGCATGTTGAAGATAAGTATGATGAGTTGGTGGCACAGAATTCAATGTAAACCATTTGAGGTGAATTTAAAGAGGATTATAAGAGAAGTTTCTAGACGAAACCTAATGAGAAGAGAGGATTCACTAAATCTAACCTAATCCTAAAATAGACGATTGTGGTTAAGCAGAAAAAGATTAAATTCTCTATATAAGGAGATACAATGCTTGAAGTAACGAGGTTGTTGAAAGTCTAGAGGTGTTGCTTCATATGGTGGCTAAAGGAATGAATATGCTTTTGGAATACTAAGAAAGAAGTCTTAAGGAGGTGAAGACTTGAAGAGTGACCAAGCAATTAGAGACTAAGGGTATGAATGCCAAGTAGAATGGAGGACTGAACCAAAGATCTGTAATCTATAGGTGAGTTATTCTAGTTATTAGATCAAGTCCTACTGCTACTTTCTAAAAATTGTATTGGTTTGGATAAATCCTTTGGATTAAGGTTGACCTAATAGTCATTTATAAATCCTTTAAGTAAGTGACATTCTAATAGAATATTTTAAAGTCCTCCAACAAGGCTCACTCCTAACAAGGTGATTAAAATCCTTTAACCAAGTCATTTAATAGTGTGCATTATAATCTTTAATAGGGTTGGCTCCTCACAAGGCTCACTTCAGAAGGGCAAAAATTCGTATCATGTTACTGGTGGTTTTATCTAGATTGGGTTTCCATGTAAAATCCATGTATCAAATTGTGTGAATGATTTTGCTATGTTTCATGTTTTTTCCTAGATTGGGTTTCCACGTAAAATCCATGTATCAAATTGTGTGAATGATTTTGCTATGTTTCATGTTTACATTTTTGCAAATTTATTTTGACCTAGGACAATAATCTACTAAGTTACGGAGTTATTGGATGATCTAATCAATGCATGCACTTATATGTTTGGTGAGAACTAAAAAGTTTTAATTACTGATTCATGCCCCCCCCCCCATTTATTCTAAATATTCTAGCAATTGGTATCAGAGCACTAGTTCTTGTGAGGAAACAATTTGAATGTACCAGATGATAAAAATCAAGATGTATAGAAAGGAGGTACCCAAGCATAACAAGGAAACCTTTTCAGGATGACAAAGTTTGATGAAACTACATCTAGGAGGACATTGAGATTTTTTAATGTCAACTATAACTACAAAATTTGGGGAAGTAACTAGAGCTATGACTACACAACAACTAAAAGATAAGAAAAAACACAATCAGATAATGTTGGATATTGCATATTCCATAAGCTATACAAAGTTTGATGACATCAAAGAGTTTACTATTTCCAAATAGATGTGGGATGCCCTAAAGAATATCTATGGAGGAGATAAGAATGCCCTAAGAGCCAAATTTGAGAGTCTTAGAGGAAAATTTGATGATATAAGAATGTAAGAAGGTAAGATTATAGTCCAGTATTGTGTAAGAGTCAATGAAATTATTAGTTCCATTAAAGGATCAAATGGATAGATTGAAGATGATACTGTGATCAAGAAAGTGTTGAGAACCCTACTACCTATCTATGCTATTAGAGTTTCTTCTATGCAAGAACTAAGATGTACTCTAGGTAATAATCTAACGCTTGAAGGATTGATTAGTAGACTCACTACTTTTGAGCTTTTAAATTTTGATAATTTCAAAATAGAAAATGTTGCATATTCTTTCAAAGCTAAACTAACACTGAAAGAGCCTAAGGAAAAGGGTATGAAAAAGGTCAAATATGCTGCTAGTATAGTGATATAGATGAAGCAGATGTTGAGGAACTTGAAGCATTGCTGGCTAGGAGATTTTATAGAGGCAAAGAAAAATAGAAAGATAAGTTACCCATCATATGTTTCAATTGTAATGAGGTTGGTTATATTGCAACAAGGTGTCCTAAGAAATCAAACAACATAAGTGGAGATAAATACATAGGTAAAACAGATAATAATGGTAAAGACTACAAAGAAAAAGGAAAGAAGGCTTGCTACATTGTTGAAGAGGAATCTAGTGAAGATTCAGATGATCATGATGATGAAGTTGTGTATGTTACTATGAAGGATGATTCTGATGAAGATGAGGCAATTGTATTAGCATCTTATGTGGTCAAGAGTGATAGATGGATCATTGAGAGTGGTTGTTCTAATCACATGACTAGAGACAAAAATAAGTTCAAATCCCTTGTGCATTATAATGGAAAGAGTATTAGATTTGGTAATGATGCACCCTATCTGATAAAAGGAAAAGGATCAATATGAATGGAAGAAAGGATCATGTGTGACAATGCTTACTATGTGGAAGGACTTAACAATAATATGTTTAGTGTACATCACAATTGAATAGTTTAGGATGTAATTGAATTTGGAAATAGAAAGGATAAGATTTATGGTGCTGATGGTGAACTCATTAGGAGTGGTGATCAGACTAGAGGTAATCTATTTTATCTTGACATGAGTGAAGCTACTTGTCTTATTGTACAATTTAATGATGTGTGGTTATGGCACAAAAGATTATGTCATGTAAACTTTCACAACTTCATTAGTATCAATAAGATGAAAAGAATCAATGGTTTTTCAAAATTGAAGAAATTAGATAATTTGATTTGCAAACAATGTCAGTTAGGCAAAATGGAAAAGTCTAGTTTTAAGAGTAAGACTCATACTTCAAATGCAATTTTAGAATTAGTTCACACTGATCTATGTAGACCAATAAATGTGAAAAGCTACAAAGATGACAATTATTTCATGTTATTTGTTGATGATTATTTAGAATGATAATAATTATGTTTTTGAGAGAGAAATGTGATACTTTTCAAATGTTTAAGTGGTAGTTGGCAAGATTTGAAAAAGAAACTAGTAAAAGTCTAAAATGTCTAAGATCTGATAGAGGTGGAGAGTTTACATCAAATAAATTTGAATTTTTTTACAATGATAGAGGAATCAAGAGACAAAGTGTATTGCATAAAATTGTAACCAAGATTATGCAAACTTCAAACTATGAACATCACAATGGAGTGTATGTTCGGCATGCTCTTAGGAACACTAAAATGGATGAATCTCTTAGATGTGTGAATGCAAATGGAAAATGTACCTAGGCTAGATAATAGGAGAAATCAAAATGATAGAATGATGATGCAATGATAAGAAATTCTAATGGACTTCGAATGACTCCTAACCCCTGCCAGTATCAGGCCATTGTCAAAAGCTTGAGACAAGGCATCTATTTAAAGTAGATGGAGGAAGCATCTTAATGTGCTTAGAAACCACTAGGAGATAAGGATAAGGATTCACAACTAAGCACAGGAGATAAGGATAAGAATTGACAACTAAGCACCCTATCTCACATTCTAAATAGATAGATAAGACTGATGAGATGGCATGTGTGTGTAGAAGATTCCTATAGTGTAGACAACATGTGCTTAAAAGATGTGATGACAACTCATATGAATGCACATACTTCTAGGTGGTTTGAATAAAGATTAAATTAAATAAAATTTAATTTAATCAAGGTCTAGAAGAATTAATGGGAATATGTAGGATTTTAAATAAATAAAATTTATTTAAAAAAGGAATATGTGGAGAATCATGTGTTAATTTAAATTAACACATTAGAGCTAGGAGTATTTAAATTAAATTTAAATACTCAGACAAAAATGAACCTATTTAATTAAAATAATTTAATTAAATAAGTAGAGGAATGTGACTAGTATTAATTAAATTAATAAAGTCATTCGGGACAATTTTTAGTGTCTACATTTTGCCCCTCTTTGATGTGATGTCGGCACGACATCATATCAAAGAAAATATAGGTTGCCCTTGAGAAGATAAGAGAGGACTGGTGACAACGACAAAAGAGAAGGGTGATGGAAAATGATAATCTAAATGCAACTTAACTACATGAATGTAAGAGATTCAATTGTGCTCATATGGGGAGAAAAGCTTATTTTAATATTGCAAGAGGAGTTATGCACCAAATGCTATAGAAGCATAGATGACAAGATTCCTTTGCGTGTATGAGATTCTTAACACAAGGGATATAGGTTTTAGAGTCATGAGGGGACAAATGACATATACGCACTGGAGAGGTCTGGGCACACCCAAAGTCTTTTTAAGGAGCTTGGTGGAAAGTGTGCTAACCTGTTGCCCCCAATGAGAAATGCATTAACATAACTTGAAACTCACATAGATGTGCTAAAGAATCATGAAAATAGATCATATTGCAAAATAACATGTGTAATCAGGATAAGCCGTTCAAATGATACCAGGATATGAAAGATCGAGGCACATTGGGGAAGGCTATCACTGACACATAAAGATAAAATTAACAAAAAGACATTATGACTAAATAGTCATTCAATTCACCATGCTTGCCATGAACCTGATAAATTTGTTAAATTTGTTAAGCCTGTGTAGGAAGGATTCATCCTATAAGACAAAAACTGATTGATTGATTGAATTGAAATGAGATATTTGTGATTGGTTGCTGACAATGACAGTAAAAGGAATGATGTTCTCAAATCATTGAGTCCAAATACGAATTTGTGTAAGCTTGTTTGCAATCACTATTTGATGAGGTTGGTTTTATGGATGGAATCTCAGTGTGGTGAGAATATGGATAAGATAAGATAATGGATGAATTGAATTGGAATGGAATGGAAGCAATCAATTATGAAAATAATAAATATTCTATTAGAGGAAAATGTGTTGAATGGAAGACTAGAAATGTGATCAAGGTAGATGCAAATAGAATGAAGGAATTGATTATGGAAATGATGTGAATGAAGTGATTGGAAGAAGAGAATATGATGAAATTAGAGGATAAATGAATTGATTGAATAGATTGGGAGACTCAAATTGAATTTGATATGAATGAATAGATAGAATGGATAGAAATGAATTGATTGAATGATTGCGGAATAGACATGAATGAATGTGGAATACAATGGATTTTTAAATGGATAGGAAGGTTGGGTAGATATATGAATGGAGGAATAATATGGATGACCAACGAATATAGTGTCAGATAATGGAGAACCAAGAATCATATTTCAAAGGAATGACCAACCAATGCCCCATTCCAAGGATATGAAAATGGAAGGAAATAATGGTGGGGAAGGATTGCATGAAAATGGACAGGTGGTATGAAAGCTCGCATATGGAGGAAGAAAAGGCATGTGCTCCTCTTAACCATGTATGCATTTTTTTTTTGTTGTGCCTCTAGTATTGATTACGAGCATGGGTATGAAAGTGGAATGAAGGAAGGCATGAAAAAGGGATAATGATACGAAGGATATGAAAGAGGGATAATTATATGAAGGATATGGATGGAAAAGGGATAATGCTATGAAGGATATGAAGGAAATGTGTGATAAGAAGTGGATGAAATGAAAGGGATAACCAAGATCAAGGGTATATGGAAGAAGGATAGACGTGCGTAGGTTTATGGATGGAAAAGATATGAATGAACATGAAAAGAGGATGGGAATATGTATGCATATGAATGGAAAATGGATGCATGAACATGAACATGACAAGGACTATAGGATAGGGATGTCAAGACCAAATATATGTAAGAATTATGGGAATATGTAGGAAAGGATATGGAAGGTACTTATGGATGGAACTTGCCCCTAGTGTAGAGTGCAAGTGGAAAAAGGGAAGTTAATGAATAGGTAAGTGAAAGTGGAAGACAATGAATACATAGTAGGAAAATGAAGGGAGGACTCAAGCATCTAGGTATATGGATGTATCCCTTGATAGTTATGCTTCTTTAATTTGTTTATTATTATTCTTTATTTTCAAGGAATTGTTGGTATTTTCTCGTAGATGTTGATAGGGTAAGGAAAAGAATGCTAAAGTGAATTGGGCAATAGAAGACAATGACCTATGAAAAAGTTTGGATTAAGGGAGTTGAGTAGGTAGGAGGAAGACATGGTTGATGGATATTAGGTTGGAAGACTTGTGAAGGAAGTGGAAAGATCTTCATTGGCACACACCTTGAAGGGTGGTGGAAAGGAGTAAATTGTGAAGGATGTGTAGGAGA
Source organism: Cupressus sempervirens (assembly GCA_028749045.1). NCBI lineage: Eukaryota > Viridiplantae > Streptophyta > Pinopsida > Cupressales > Cupressaceae > Cupressus > Cupressus sempervirens. The sequence continues at coordinate 380,448,654 of CM053785.1, forward strand.
AAGTGGGAATTTTGGGATATAGGGACCCAAAATGGATGAAGGAGATGATAGAGTTGGGATGGCGGATTTGGGTGTATAAGGACCCAAAATGGATTTTGGAAAATGGAGGTTGAGAGAATTTATGAAGGAGGGAAGCCTTTGGAGTAGCAGAATTGGATGTCATTTGGAATCTTTCTTTGAGATCCATTGCTACATTAAGTAGCTTTGGTATCCACATAACCTTTTCTTTTTTGATTTTTGGCCTTAGTGGCTTTTTGATTGCGTTTTGGATTTGATTTTTCTTTTCTTGGACATGTCGCTTAGATGGGACATGTTGATCCTTACGCTTTTGTGGATTTTCAACTTTGTTTTCTTTTTCTTTGGCATCCAATTTGCTTCCATTTGCCATGGTATGGGTGCATGAAGGTAAATAAGATGGAGAACATATGGAAGGTGAACATTGGAAGGAATTGAAGGATGTGCGCCTTTGTTGATCTTTACTAGGACTATGAGGGGATAAATTGGAAAACATGGATAAGGTAGAAGGATGTATATAAGGACCTAATATGGAAGGAAGGGAAGAAGAGTTTGACGATGGAACATAAGGACCTAGAATGGATGGACTGTAAGAACCTAGAATGGATGGACTATAAGGACCTAGAATGGACTTGGAAGATGAAGGAGGAGAAGTTTTAGGTGTGGAAGGAAGGGTTTTGGAATTTGAAAAAGTGGAAGGTGTACTAACATCTTGAGGAATTTTTTTTTAAGGGGATACTTAGTATTCTCAACGCAAGATGTGAGTCTAGGTGTATGGGGTTCATGAGGAGATTGGATAGGTGTAATAGGATCATGTGAAGGAGTAGGGTTATGAGGGGGATCATGAGGAATAATAGGATTATGAGATGGAGAGGGATCATGAAATATGGATGAAGGGGTGCATTAATCTTGACTTGGAAGAGGATCATTGAATGGAATGAGTGGATTGTGAGATGGAATAGGTTCATGAGATGGAATGGAGGGAGTGGAACTATGAGATGGAGTACTTTGATCTTGACACGAAAGAATATCATATAGCTCATGAAATGGACTAGAATCATATGAGGACATGGAAGGAATGGAATCATGTGGTGAAAGAAGATCATATAGCATGGTAAGTGGATTGTCATATGTGGGCATGGAGGAAAGGGAATCATAAGATGGAGTAATTTGATCTTGACATGGAGGAGTATTAGTGAATGGAGTGGAAGAAACTTTTTCATGAAGTGGAATATCTATGGATGCTAATGCTGGAGATGGAATGGAATCGGTAATGTGCATGGTAAGTGTAATGTCTTGATCTTGGTTAAGAGGGAAATCAGAAGATGGACTAGGAGGGATGGATGAATCTTGAGGGATAGTTGAATGATGGGATGGAGAAGTGCTCAGATCTAGAGGAGAAACATCATGCTTTGAAGGAAGGTCTTGAGATGGAACTAGAGGTGTGGCTTTAGGTGATTGGCTCACATTATGCTGAATTTTCAATCTAGCCAAGAGTGATGTGAAATACCCTTGACAAGGTAGGGATGACATTGTTGGAGGCTTAGGAGATGATGTTGTTGGAGGATTAGGGGATGATGTAGTTGGAGGACTAGAGGATAATGTTATTATAGGATTAGGATTTTGTGGAGGTGGAATTATGGATAAAGGATTTGGATTAGGTTCATAGTAAGGGGGATTACATGGAGGATTAGGTTTTGATGGGACATGAGAACCAATGCCTTTGAAATATGAGAGATAATTCTTCATTTCCTCCATTTTCTTGGCAAGGGTATTTACATCTGAGGCATTGTGTGGGCCATGAATGGAATTGTATGGAGGGATATGAGAGCTAGAAAATGAAGGACACATAGCAAAGAAAATGACCTTTTCCTGCGGACTTATTTTGTCCAAGAGTGTGTTCTTTATTTCCTCAATTTCTATGGCGAGGTCATTTATGATGGAGGAATTATATTGGCTATGGATGGAATTGTCTACAGATGAAGGATAAGGAGATAGATTTCCTTTGTCAAAGGTAGAAGAATGATGAACATGAGATAGATTAGAATTGAAGTGTTGAGAAGGAATTTGATATGGAGAAGGTACGAGACCATGTTGTCGTGCAATATTGTCAATCATTGAAAGAAGCGGATTTGAATCCATGGATGCAAGATGAAAAGTGATGAAAAGATTTGAAGAGGGAATATGAACTTGGAATTAGGAGCTTTGTGCTAATTGGACTTTGATTTGATTTGATTTTGAAATTGATTGCACTTGATATGATTCGATTTGATTGAATTTGAATTGAATTAATATTGATTGGATTTGGATTTGGATTGGATGAGGGTTCGATTTGATTTGATAGGAACCCTATGATAGTGCAAACAAAGTGAATGTTTGATTTGAATGAAAGTCCAATGATAAGACAATGCTCCTATGTCCGAAGTAGAATATGTGATGTCAAATTGAAATAGAAGAAGACGTGAATGAAGTTTTTGAAAGATTGATTATGACTTGGATGACTGAATTTGACAAGGGATTGGATTAGAAGAATGCTGATTTGAAAGATCGAATTAAGAATGCATGATGAGCTTGACTAGGGATATTAAATATGAATGATGATGAATCATGACTAGGATGAAGATTAGGAATGTGATTGAATGACAAAGAAATGATTTGGATAAATAAAGAGGATGAAGATGTCAAGCAACGTTTTGAATGATGAAGGTAAGATATGAAGGAGGGAACAATGTCTTGGATGGAAGAAATATGTTACGTGAAATGAATTGGAATGATGATTAAGAAGAGGTGTTTTTTTTTTTTAAAATGTTTTTGAAATGTTTTTGATTTTTTTGAATTTTTTAACTTTTATGATTTTTTTTTTTTGAATTTTTAGGTTTAAGATGCGAAAGCAAATAATGAAATATGTACAATACAAATGTGTTTCAAACACTCCAAACACACCAACAGTCCTATAAGGTTGAACTAGGCTATACAAGGCTCAACTAGGGGGTGTCCTCGATATATGCAAGGTACGTGAGGCTCGAATCTGTAGATGAAAAGAAATACTACCACACAGCCGAGGGGAGACGATAACCCAAATCTCCTCCTTCACTTCCCAAAGGTATAAAGTTCTTTGGGGCTTAGCCAAGAGTGACAATATTTACACTTCCAACAAAGGTGTCTTTCGATTCACCTCCCAATTTTTATACTCTGCTAGAACACTGGAGTTGAGGTCATCCCAAGGGGTGATGAAATCCCCAAGCAGGCCTCCTAATAAAATGAAAAGCAAATCCACTTATTTCTTGTGCACCCAAGGTTGCCCAAAGGCGCGAGGGGAGAGAATACGTAAGTGGACTTGGGTTTAAAAGACACTTGTTCGTTGCCAAAGAAACTTTAAGTTTTCTAATTTAATTGAAGACACACGTGATTAAAATGTACAATGTTAGTTCAATGTTGCAAAAATCAGGCACACGAAAAGCAAATTTTTTTTGAATGTTTTGGCTAAAAAGAAAATAAAAAATAAAGATCTAAATGCCCTTATGCACAAAAAAAAAAATTTGATTCTAAATAAAAGGCCTATTTGAAGAAAATTTTAAAAAAAAAAAAAAAAAAATTTCTATTTTTTTTAAATTTTCTTTTATTTTTTTATTTTTTATTTTCTTTTTAAAGAAGAGGGTGCAAAATTTGAATTTAAAAAAATTGGATCTGATCTACTGGAAGCCTTTTCAGTACAAAGTTCACCATTAAAGGCAGGTTGTCAAATTTGCAGGAAAACATGAATTGAATCTAAAGAATTGCTAGGGCGAGAAGCTATGACTTGTAAGCAATGCAAATTATATTTGTCTGTAGGGGATTATAATTGATCGTTCCTGCCAAGGTAGGAAGAAGAAGAAGCAAAATGGAAGAAAGGCTTTCAAAAGCGTTAGACAGCTCTCCGGAAGAATTCCTCGCTTTGGTGGAGAAACATCAATCCAAGGTAAATAAATCTACACTTAAAAATATGATGCGGGCCTAGACCTTGAAGCCACCGCAGATTTGAAAAGTAAGCTCTGCAACACCCTCTTTATCTCCATGTCTCAGGCCGTCGCAGCCTTCGAAAATGATAAATCATTAGATAATAGGGACAATTTGACAAGATCATCGCCAGAGAAGAAGCGGAGAAGGAGGAGTGGTAGAGACCAGAGGGTTGTGGTAAAAGAGGCAGAAACGAAGGGCAGCAGTAGGTTGACGGGGTTGTTGAATGCCCTCCGCAGCTACGCTCATTTGGCGCAGCTATGCATGACAATGCAGGGTGAGAATGGTTTCTTCCCCGTCGATCTTTTCCCCATTCTTGAGAAGCTGCACGACAAGTTGGTGTTGTTTGAGCAGGACAGTGCGCTGCAGGAATGCGTGGCGTGGATGTGTGAGCAGTGGTGGTGGGAGTCGTGGCCGAGGAAGAAGGCGGGGGCAGCACCAACAGGCCGCGGCCGCGGGAGAAAAATAGCACCGCGGGGAGGAAGAACCGCATCGTAACCCGCTGGAGGAAACATAACCCATGGAGGTGGCGACTGGAGTTAGCGCCCGGGGGCAGAGCAGCGCGATCGGTAGAGAGGGGCGCGGAGGTGAGGCCGCAGTGGTGGCAATGTACAACGAGAAGAAAGGGAAGCCGCAGAAGAGGCGGCGGCGGTGGCAGGAAAGAGAGGGAGCCGCTGGGGCGGCGGCGGCGTCGAGAAAGAGAGGAACCCACTGGGGCGGCGGCGGCGACAAGAAAGAGAGGAAGCCGCTAGGGCGGCGGCGGCGCCGGGCTTATGCAAATTTTTTTTAATTTAAAAAAAAAAAAAAAAATTTAGATTTATATTTTTTATAAACACACCCTCCTTATTTTTTTTTAAATTTTCTTCTCCCCTCCCCATTAATATGCACTAACAAAAGAAAATAACCCCCTTATTATAAAAGTAAATAACTTTTTTTTTTTTTTAATAACCTAAATGGCATACAAAAAAATGAAGAAAACGTACCCCAAGCCCCTATACTTTTTTTTTTTTTTTTCCAACAAAGAAGAACAAAATATAGGGTACTCACCTCATGCGCTCCAAAGATGGTGACGAACCTCGTGGCTTGATTAGACGCTCCTTACGCAAGTTATTCTCCAACCGCAAGCCTCCAACCTTAGCTTGAACAAATTTGAACCCGCGAAGTGGGTCCCACCGGGAGTGCCAAAATGTATTGCATAAAATTGTAACCAAGATTATGCAAACCTTAAACTATGAACATCACAATGGAGTGTATGTTCGGTATGCTCTTAGGAACACTAAAATGGATGAATCTCTTAGATGTGTGAATGCAAATGGAAAATGTACCTAGGCTAGATAATAGGAGAAATCAAAATGATAGAATGATGATGCAATGATAAGAAATTCTAATGGACTTCGAATGACTCGTAACCCCTGCCAGTATCAGGCCATTGTCAAAAGCTTGAGACAAGGCATCTATTTAAAGTAGATGGAGGAAGCATCTAGAATGTGCTTAGAAACCACTAGGAGATAAGGATAAGGATTGACAACTAAGCATAGGAGATAAGGATAAGAATTGACAACTAAGAACCCTATCTCACATTCTAAATAGATAGATAAGACTGATGAGATGGCATGTGTGTGTAGAAGATTCCTATGGTGTAGACAACATGTGCTTAAAAGATGTGATGACAACTCATATGAATGCACATACTTCTAGGCGGTTTGAATAAAGATTAAATTAAATAAAATTTAATTTAATCAAGGTCTAGAAGAATTAATGGGAATATGGAGGGTTTTAAATAAATAAAATTTATTTAAAAAAGGAATATGTGGAGAATCATGTGTTAATTTAAATTAACACATTAGAGCTAGGAGTATTTAAATTAAATTTAAATACTCAGACAAAAATGAACCTATTTAATTAAAATAATTTAATTAAATAAGTAGAGGAATGTGACTAGTATTAATTAAATTAATAAAGTCATTCGGGACAATTTTTAGTGTCTACACAAAGTTCTACACCTAGGACCCCTCCACAAAATTGGTTAGCTGAAAGGAGGAACGAATTTGTGGTGCATTATGTTAGGAATGATGATGGAGAAGAATGTTTCTTTGAAATACTAGAGAGAAGTTGTCAGTACAACTAATTATACCCTGGACTGAGTACAAGTGAAGAAAGGTACCAGTATCACACCTTTTGAATTATGGTATGGATACTCACCCAATGTCAAACATTTTAAGGTATTTGGAAGTAAGTGTTATATTTTGAAGGACAATAGAAATGGTAAAATTGATGCTAAAAGTGAAGAAGATATATTCCTTGGTTATTCCATAAGAAGTAAAGTTTATGTGTTTAAATGCTAACACTAAAAAAGTTGTGGAAAATATCAATGTAAAAGTTGATGAATATACAAAAATACATGAAGGAGAACAACATAAGGAACCTAAAGATTACAAAACTTTTGTATACTACTTTGAATGCATGACTGCTGATGATTTTAGAAATCAAGCTATTAATCAATAGTAATCAGTGATTGTCAGGTCACATACAATGGATGTCGTGTTGCATTCAAAAGATAAGTTACAGTATGATGCTAAGATCATATTACCTGAAAGGAATGTAGAGTTACCTGACACGGAGGTACATAGTGAACCTAAGATTGAATTTCCTAAAAGATCTATTGTTGAAGAAATAAGAATAGAGCCAAGGCTATCAAAATATATTAGAAGACACTATCTTGTTTAGTAAATTATTGGAGGAAGAGAAGATGGATGAATAAAGAGGAACAGATTGAAAAGTGATACATTCTTGCTGAGAATACATGAACCTAAATCAATGAAAGATGCCCTAGAGAATGAAGATTGGAATCAAGCCATGAATGAAGAAATTGATTAGATTGAGAAGAAAAAAACCTAGACATTAGTATCTAGACTAGAGGATAAAATTTTTATTGGAACCAAGTGGGTGTAGAGAAATAAATTGGATGAAAAAGGTGAAGTAACAAGGAATAAGGCAAGGCTAGTTTGTAAAGGTTATGCTCAAGAAGAGGGAATTGACTATGTAGAGACATTTTCTCCTATTGTAAGATTGGAAGGAGTGAGAACTCTGCCTGCTTACTCTGCATACAAAGGATTCAAATTTTATCAAATGGATATTAAGTCATCATTTCTAAATGGTATAGTAGAAGAGGAGGTATACATTGAACAAACTCAAGGATTTGTTGATCCTAACAATATAGAACATAGTATGCAGATTGCATAAAGCTTTGTATGGTTCAATGAAATCTCCCAGAGCATGTTATGAAAGATTGCATACCTTTCTTGTGAATATTGGTTTTAAGAAGATTGATGATAACTACAACCTATACTTTTTTTTTTTTTATGAATAGTCATGTTCTATTAAAAAAATATACTTAGAATACAATTCACAAAAAAGGGGTCGGGGGATACAAGATCACCCCGCAAGAGAGTTCAAACGGCCTAAGCCAGATCTAAACACATGACATCAGCCATAAATAGCAACTATTCATTAAAAAAAAAACATATATATAGCAATCTCAGGCTGCCAAAGTAGTGGCAGCCAAGGGAGGAGGATCATCTTTGTCATTAAAACCTATACTTGAAGACTGAAGGAGTTAAACAAATTTTATTGGCTGAAATATTTGTTGATGATATCATATTTGGAGGACAAAATGCATTGTATAAGACATTTGAAAATGAAATGATGAAAGAATATGAGAAGTCTATGTTTGGATAGATTAAATTGTTTATTGGTTTGCAAGTATATGAGATGAAATGTGGTATTTACATTACTCATCCTAAGTATGTAAAGGAAATATTGAAAACTTTGGTATGGAAGATTCAAGACTAGTTAACACTCCTATGGTGACAGGTCAAAAATTATCCAAAGTTAATAAATTTATTGAGGTTAATCAAACGTTGTATAGGTGTATAATTGGAAAAAATCAATATGTAGTTCATAGTAGACCTAATATTGCTTTAACTATTGGGATTGTTGCAAGATTTTCTACAAATCCTAAGGAAAATCACTTGATGGTTGTCAAAATGATAATGAGATATTTAAAAGGGATAGAAGACTAAGGTCTATACTACAAGAAGAATGATAAGTCTAAATTGAGAGTTTATACAGATGTTGATTGGGATGGAAATATTGATCACATGAAAAGTACAAGTGGTGGAGCTTTTTTCTTAGGAAAAAGACTAGCTACCTAGACTAGTAAGAAGCAAAATTGTATTTCACAATCTATAGCTGAAGTTAAATATGTGGTTGCGGTTGTGAAATGTACAGATGTGTTATGGAGTAAATAATTACTCAAAGGTATGAAGGAGGAAATCATTGAACCTATGTTAATCTACTATGCCAATACAAGTGCTATAAACATATCTAAAAATCATGTTATGCATACAAAGATAAAGCACATTGCAATCAAATATCATTATTTGAGAGAATTGGTTCAAGAAAAAAAAGTGAGAATGAAATATGTGAATACAAAGGAACATATAACCGATATATTCACAAAGGCTTTACCTAAGGATGCACATGAATATCTTAGAGGTAAGCTAGGGGTGATACCCCTACCTCAAGCTACTTGAAGGAGCAAAAGTAGTGCCCTACATCAACTGAGTTGAATGTCATATTTTATAACTTGATGTAGTGGATTTTACTTTAAGATCTACCAAAAGTAATAAAGGAGCTTAAACAAAATATTTACAGTCATAAGAAAGTTGACAAATGGAGAACTTGAAATGATAATATATGCATGAATGGATGACAAGTATTTGGCATTGTTATCGAAGAGGGAGATATGCATTGAGGGAGATTTAATTCAATAAGAATGAGATATACATTAAAGGAGATTACAAAGAAAACATTACCCTATATAGAGGAAAGACACACAGTAATAGAGGGAGAGTTTCAAAGTTATTAAGTTTCTTTTTGGTATTATTGTTAGTAGTGGTTTGCCATCAATGCCAAAGAGGGAGATTCTTGAAAAGAAGATTGTTGAAGTTTGGAACCTATCATGGAACAATCATTATTTTTTCACTAATGTCAAACTTGCTACTTGCTTGTAAGACAAATTGCTTTTTAGTCTGAATGCTATCATTTGATTGATTGATGAAGAGAATTCGAAAAGAAAAGATAACAAGAGTACCTAGAGAAAGGTTGAGTTATATGGTATATAAAAGGAGCACTAAGATCATATAAGACATTGATGATATGATGTATAATTGATCTACTTAAGACTAAAGTGAAAGGTTACTTAAGCTAAGACAAGAAGAAGTGTTTGTCAAGCCTCACTGAGAAAATAGTGCAAGCCAAGAAAATTCAGTTCAAGTCGAGCAGAAAGTTGGTATTCCTCAAGAAAAGAAAGTGAGTAGATGCCCATCATCAATAAAATATTGTAAGTGTCAAGTGTTAGTGGAATAAAAATGATGAACAATAAAGGAAGACTTAGTTCATGCTGAGAAACCCAGTGTTGGCTGATCATCAAAAGTCTATTATTGCCAAGTGAACAATGTAGATATTGAGTGACAAAAAAAAAGTTTAATCAAAGATTTGAAGAATCTAAGGCAATAAATTTGATTTCTTGAATTATGTGAAGCATGTTGAAGATAAGTTTGATGAGCTAGTGGCACAAAATTCAAGGTAAAACATTTTGAAGAAAATCTAAAGAAGATTGTAAGAGAAGTTTTTAGAGTGTACCTAATGGAAAGAGGAAGATCCAATGAATCTAACCTAACCCTAAAATGGACGATTGTGGTTAAGCAGAAAAGATCAAAATTCTCTATATAAGGAGATACAATGCCAGAAATGAAGAACTTGTTGAAATTCTGGAGATGTTGCTTCATATGGTGGCTAAAGGAATAAATCTTCTATTGGCATACTAAGTAGGAAGGTTTAAGGAGGTGAAGACTTGAAGGGTGAACACACAATCAAAGATGAAGGGTATGAATTCCAAGGACAACAGAGGACTAAAAAAGAGATCTGTAATCTACAAGTGAGTTGTTCTAGTCATCAGATCGAGTCCTACTACTACTTATGAACAATTGTATTAGTTGGGATAAATCCTTTGGATTAAGGTTGACATAACAGTCATTTGTAAATCATTTAACTAGGTGTCAACATTCTAATAATTTTTTTTAAAGTCCTCTAACAAGGCTCACTCCTAATAGGGTAATTGAAATCCTTTAACTAGGTCACATTTAACAATGTGAATTGCAACCTTTAATAGGGTTGGCTCCTCATAGGGCTTACTTCAACAGAGTTAAATTTGGTAGCATTATGGTAGTGATTTTTCTCAAATTGGGTTTCCATGGAAAATCCTTGTGTCGAATTGTGTGAGTGATTCTGCTATGTTTCATGTTTATATTTATGCAAATTTATTTGACCTAGGACAATACTCTACTAAGTTATGGAGTAATTGGATGATCTGATCAATGCATGCACTCTTATTTTTGGTGAGAACTAAAAGGTTTTAATTGTACATTTGGACCTTGGATAACTAATTCAACCTCCTCTAATTATTTTAAATATTTCAACATATTTGACAACTAACTGTGTGAATCTCTTGGTTTCAGGCAATGTAGAAGGACACCATAGTTTAATATGCAATTTCAATTCATATGCATACGACATCAGGTGGAGCTGAAAAGACTCAATAGATTTGCATTTTTGTTCGAAGTTTGCATAGACCTATTAAATAAATGTAAACATGGTTTTTTTTAGCTTTTCCTATTGTCCATGCATATAGAACGTAGTTGCACATGCATTCTCGATTCAATGTGGCATTCACAAGTTTATCAAATCAATGGTATGATGTTAACAGGAAATTTACTAATGGAATGAATTAATTTTATTAATGAATGAATGAATTTAGATGTTAACAAAGAATTTAGATATTGGAAATGTCTATTAAATGCATGTTTTATACTAGTTTGTATCCAATTACTAATGAAATAAAATTATTTCAGAAATCTAATGTTTCAATAATTATTACTATTTTTTCTTATTTTTTTAAAATAATATATAAACACCATTTTATAGAGCTCAAAGTCATTGTAGTATTCTCATATAGAGTTTATAGTGTTTTAATTAGGTATAACTTATATTGTAATTAAAAAATTCTACAAGCACATATTTTAACACTCAAAAAGATATGTATTGGAAAATTCCAAGGAAATTTAATTGGTAAACCTAGAATCAATATGGCTTGCATGAAAGTAAACAGGTCTTTATGAAGCACTCTATCACATAGTCCATGTGCCTTGCCTAAGGTTTCACATTTCTTACTTGCCCTGTCTAAGGTTCCATATTTCTTAAAACCGTCTGATTAAATAAAATGTGCATCTTTGTGAAGCCCTCTATAAGATAGTTTATGTGCCATGCCTATGGTTCCGCATTTCTCCATTTTCATGCTTTGATACATATCTGTACCCTATTCCAAAGTTCTCATTTTGGAACATAATTGAAGAAATATTTTTTACTATAACAATCATGAAAGCTGATTAGTAACGCGTGCAACAAAGGAAGAGGACTGACAATTGGTATTATTGTGGATCTTGACTCAACGGCTTTGGAAGCACCTTTGTTTTGCGCCAAAAGAACAGAGAATTCATTTTGGAGCGTGGCAAGATTATTTGCTCCTACCCTCTGGTGGACAAGTTTGCAGTATCTCGCAATCTCAATAAAGACATCCCTCTTTACGAGCAGGGAAGCCAGGAAAAAATAGTACGATGGGTTGATTTGTTTTCCATGCTTTTATCATTTCTTTTTTCAGAAAAATAAATGTACCCTTGGGCATATCAGGATAAAATCTGGATAGAACTAGATAAATGGCCATGTAATGAATATAGCACTGTCTGAGATGGATATGGCATGAGCTGACAGGCATAAGATATAATATATAACTTTGTTGTATGTGTGCTCACATTTGTATCTGATATGGTTGATTAACAGTGGTATAATCAGCAACCTAATCCATGGGTTATTGTAATTCCTTCAAGATGAGATATTTATGGTTAGAGCCAATGGACAAATTCAAAGTAGAAAATATTGAACAATAGGGATTTCGAAAATAGAAAATATTTCTTGCAAATAGATATTGCGAATATTGTTGAGAATGAGTCCTACAACTAAATGATTTTGAAGAGGACAAAATGGTACTCCTCCGGGCATAGAAGGATGCTGATAAAAATTCTACATGTTCTACAGCTATTCCTTTTAGCTGACAGTACAGAAAATTATTTGATAACATTATCAGTTTTGAACTTATAATGTTGGGTTTGATGTTAAAGACATCTAAAACTGTGAAGTATAATTTAACCTGAAGCATGCATGTGGTGCTTTCTGTCCCTATGATGTAAATTCTATCATAAGTCGTATTATTTATAAATTGGCACAAGACATTCAAACCCTTTGCATACACTTGATTTTGGGTGTGGAAAATTTGTTTCAAAGCCTGTTTAAAAGACATAGATTGCATTAGTATCAGATATTATATGACAAGCCTGCATGTTTCATTGAAGTAATTTACATGGTTCAATAGATAATAATCATAAATATATACAGATTTTAAGTGTCAGAATTTCACGGAACAGCAATAATTTAAGTTATGGCCTCAATCTTAAACAAATAGGACAAGCTATGAGGAGAACTAAACCATCATATCGTTATAAAAATTTAGTTTAACATTTGCTAAACAACCACAATCTTGTTTTATTAAATTTTTAATCAAAATATTATTTTATTAAACTTTTAGATTGATTGATGTTGTCATGTTAAAAAATCTATTATTGTATTTGTTGCAATATACTATTGTTGCTTTTTCAATTTTAACATGATGTGAGATTTATAATTCTAAAATCATTTTATGCTAATTTGATTGCTCATATATTTTTGGTATTATAGAAGCGGATTTTGAAAAATATTTAAAAAATTATAAATATTTTTCTAGTAAAAATATTATTTTCTAGATATTTAAATATGTATGCACTTTATTAAACGTAGAATAATAATTTTTTAATTATATTTTCAATAATCATATATTAATTAAATCATTTTAATAATTATATTATAAATCAGGGATTTTAGATTTCAATTCCTAATCAACCAAATGAACCCTTTTGTCCTTATATCTCTATATAAACTATTATAACGGACATTAGTATTACATTCTTATATTTTTGGTGGGGCATATCACAAATCTTCATTTCTCACCATTGATTTGTCTCTAACAATTTAAAAGTAATATTGGATTTAATATTACATTCTTCCATTTTTCGGACCATGTCTGCAATCTTCATTTCTCTCCATCGATTTCCTCTCTGATCTAATGGTCTTGATTTATTTTTGGGCACTGTGATTTAAATGTTCATCCAGCACGGAACTAATTATGGACAGTTAGGTCGTTTATTGTTCAATGACTGATATCCTAAGATCCAACATGAACCAAAAGAAAGTCCAAGATTATAAATGGCACAATGCATATTACATCCTGAAAAGAAATCAAAACTATTAGGTTGAGGAGGAGATTTACAGCGTAGATTTAATGAGATCTTGGAGTTTTACAGTGGATATGGATGGAATTTTCCTACCAATCGTCTAGTTTTAAATGCCAGACAAACCACGTCTTAATTTCACTATTTGAAAAATCTCAATTTAATGTTAGATAATGATAACAAATGAAGAAGAGTGGGAAAATAATTGTGAAAACAATCTTTCTCTATTCTAGGAAAAAGAACAGTTTTAATCTTTAAAAGGAAAGTTTAAGCTTTTTGAGGAATAAATCAAGTTTTATTTTATGTTGAGAAATTTTTCTCTTATCTTCAAGAAGTTATATCCTTCTTCTTTGTGAACACATATCAAAATGTTTTCAAGAGTTGTTTTATTTCACCAGTTACATGAAGCTAGAGATGTAATATAGTTTTTTCTGAGTAATAAAATTAGCAATAGTTGCCCATGGATGTTTCCTTGACATAAGGTTTTACCACATATATCTGTGTATTGTCAGTTGTGTTGATATTGTTCATTATCTCTCTTAATATTTCTTTGCATCTAATTTGTGTTGTAAGTTTATTGTTTCTAGTGAATGCTTCTGCTTTCATAACAAGTGGTATCAAAGCAATCTCTTTTTGCAGTAGCTGTGTTAGATTTTGGAGTTGAGTTTTTTGCAGTATCAAATGGAAATGGTTTTGAATGCAAGATTCGAGGTGGAGAAATTTAATGGTATAAATAACTTTGACTTGTGGAAGCTCAAGACATGTGTTTTATTAGTGTAATAGAGATTGCATAAGGCATTAGCTGAAAAGTCAAAGAAATCGATAGCTATGACAAACAATGATTGGGAAGATTTGGATATGAGAGCCAAGCACAACTTGGTTGTGCTTGGTAGATGAGGTTCTTTTTAATATTATTGAAGAAGATACAACTGCAAGTTTATTTGGTAAAATGGAGAGTCTTTATATGTCAAAATCTTTGACAAATCAAATCTACTTGAAGAGGCAACTGTATATCCTGCAAATGAAGGACGGTATAAAAATTGATGATCATTTAAATGTTTTCAATACTCTAATTTGTCAATTGGGTAGTATGGATGTAAAAATCAAAGATGGAGACACAACAGTTACATTGTAATGTTCTTTGCCAAAATCTTGGAATCACTTAGCTACTTTTATTAGTTTTAGTACACCTGGCTCCCTTGAATTTGATTATATTGTGAAAGCTTTGTTGCTCGAAGATGTGCAAAGTAAGTCTAATATAGAAACCTCCACATCAGAAGAAATGGTGGATAGAAGTTGTTCCATAAAAAAAGGCAAAGGTTCAAGAGATAAATCCATATCCAAGTTAAGAGGCAAAAAGAGTAAGGAAAAATGTTGGTATTGCAAAAAAGCAAGGCATCTCAAGAAAGATTGTTAGAAAAGAAAAGAAGAGAATGATGAATCTAAAAAGGAAGCGAGTCCAGCTGAGGCAAATTTAGGTATGGTTGGTGAAGTGTTATCTATTTGTAATATCTTACAAAATCAAGATGAATGGATTTTAGATTCATGTGCTCCTAATCACACATGTCCACATGAAAGTTGGTTTTCTTCTTACCAACCTATTGATGGAGGTATTATTTTTACGGGAAATAATGCTTCCTGTAAGACTATTTAGATTAAGACTATTAGAATCAAGATGTTTGATGGTATTGTAAAGACATTACCAAGTGTAAGACATGTACTAGAATATAATTTCCTTGGGTGTTTTGGATTTTGGTGGTTATAAGTTCTCTTGTCAAGGTGGAGTTCTTAAATTTTTTGAGGGAATTTTAGTGGTTATGAAGACTACAAAAGTCAAAAACCTTTATAGGATGGAAGAAAGTATAGATGTAAGTCATTGGACAATGGTATCTGAGGAAAGTAATGAATCTACTCATTTATGGAATCAAACATTGCATCATATGAGTGAGAAAGGGCTAAAGCTACTAGTAAATTGTAAGTTGGTTCCAAACATAAAATCTTTGAATTTGAATTTTTGCAAACATTGTGTCTTTGGAAAGCAATATAGATAGAAGTTTAAATATGGTAGTCATACAAGAAAAGTTATTCTAGACTATATTTATTCAGATATTTGGGGTCCATCCCTTGTAGTTTTTAAAATTAAGAAGCAACCAAAATTGGGGCTGGACCATAAAAAAGAGCAATTTTCTTAAGATTAGTTGCTATTTACTATCACAAGATTACCCCATGCCCTTTTGAAAGTTCAAAAAACCACCCATAAACATTACAATGAAGTAAATAGCACCATAAGCATCAAAAGTCTTAACAAGATATAAAAACATGGCCATCAGATAAATATTGGCCCTACTATTAGTCTATAGATAAAAACCAAAAGGGGCTCAAAGGCTTAGATGATAACTAAGTAGCATAACAATCATAATAAAACATGACCACACCAGCAGGGGAAATGTCACTAGTTTCTCAAATTTTCTAGCAGCAAGCGAAGCTATTTGTTAGCCAGGAAGCCATATAGGGCACGATTTGTATCCATGTCCTTATCATTAGTCCCCAGACTTTTTTGGTTTTCATTAGGTAGAGCATAGTGGCCATTGAGTGCACGAATCGTATCATGAAACTAGCAACCCTATCAAACTTGTCTTCCAAGTCCTTGGTCCATTTAATCAACTCTGTAATGGACTTAAATTCTAGTTTCTCCACCCCCTGTTTAACCTACTTTGTGTTCTCATTTTTATTCATAGTTTCTTTTTGCTAAGTGTGGTCTCACCCCTGCACCACATCCTTAACCTCATGTTCTCCCCGAGTGCTTTCCACTTTGGATTAGCTACCCAAAGTGCCCATCTTATCTGACAAGGTGACAATGCCATGCTCGACATTCTCAAACTTTTTAGAATATAGAGTAACAGCTTTAAATGTGTCTGAAACCTTGGAGGGAAAAGGGATAACTTCCTCCATATCTTCATTTTTATCCTTTCCTTTTGTTTCTTCTTCTTCACATTCCCCATAGTTCCTTCTAGTGGCCTTATGTTTGGGAAGAGGCCTAGACTTTTTCCCAGAGCTTTCTAGTTTAGGTATGGCAAGGTTGGTCAAGTGTATTTTCTCTCTCAGCTTCTTACTCAACTAGTTTTTGCCCTTACTTATGGTTCCATTTTTTTCAACATATAGGACTTTAATTTTCTCTTCCTTTATTTTCTTGGTCATGGCCATGGGGTCATCTTTGGAGATTAGTTTAGTAGGGGGAGAAAAGCTTTGAGGAGTTATTTTTAGAGGAGGAGGAGTAAAGCTCATAATTTGAGGGAGGAGGCCTTAATAAAATTTTAAAATAAGGAACATCAAGGATTGATGGTAGACTATGCAGTTTTTTCCCTCCTAATATTTTTTCCTTATATTCCAAACACAATCGTCCATAGAGTGTAACAAGAGAAACATAAAAGAAATGCATTGTTTATTTTGGAAATGGTTCAGAATAGGGAAATGGTAGCAATATAAAACCTTAAATTTTTCCTCCAGGGTAACATAGTGCATAATAACATAGCCGATCATATTTCACGAGAAAAACCTCCTCAAAAGTGTACTAGGGCTTCGTCGGAGTGGAAGGAACTCCTAAGGCTTGCTTCGTCTTTAACTCTAGGTTGCTTCCTCCATGACTTCCCTTCCAACAAAAGGCCAGTGGAATTGGCTATTAGTTCTTCTATTACCTCAAAAGTGAAACCATCGATGGTGACCCAATGCTTCTTCCAAGAGTTGACAAATTTCTAGGTAACCGTCTCATTATGGCCCTCAATTTTTTCCATAAATGATATAAATCTACCCTCTTTTAGATAGGACTATGCTAATTTTTCATCTATAACAGTCTTCTTAATTCTCAATGGTTCAAGTCTTGAATTCGGCCCTTCCATTACTTGGTCATCAACCATACCTACAACTAACTCCTTGTCTTAAGCTCGGCCGTCATTTTCTCCACATGACTGATCAATCAAATTTTCAGCAAAAATCAAAGACAAACCCTTGCAAATCATGAAATATCTTTTACAGCTAAGAGACACCCAAATGAATAAAGATATTTTGTAAATCATAGCAATTAAGTTAATCTTAAGTGGCCAAATCACCAAATCTCTGTGACATCTCATTAACTCCCAGTCTCAAGATTTGGAAACCCATCTTGGCCGATGTGAAAAAACTCCCCAAATTTTGTTTGGAGTATCAAATTTCCTCTAGGCATTATGAATAATTATTATCACTTCTTTACAAGAAATAACACCATAAATAAAGGCCTCTTCTAAAATTATTGCCATCATAGCACATCAAACTAAAATAGTAGGATAGTTAATAATCTTAACTAAACGCATTGTGCAAGGACAACCCTTGTCCTATGTCAAGTTGTACATTGAATTATTTGAATGGCTCTTTATGAAAGAGTGATTTGATCATTTTGGGAGATCCTGATCATCCTGCCAACTTGATCATTAATAATTCCATGTACGTATCTTGTTGGGTTGTCTGCCACCTAGTTCTCTTCCTTGTATACATGTTGTGTGTTGACATCATTAAGACTACTCAAGATACATTGGGCATCCTTGCTGATCGATGTGGCATTCTAGTTCATCTTATTCTTCCTCTTAGTAGCTTTAATGACTATCATAGAGTCTCCCTCCACAATCAAATTTTGAATTCCCATGCTCTTAGCTAACTTGACCCCCCACAAAAGTCCAAACACCTTAGCCTCATTTCTCAAGACACTTTTTCATTTCCTAAAGTATCCTTTGATACCAGAACCTATAGAATTTTGCATTATTCCTCCCACAATATCTTCCTCCTCCTATTTAGATCCATCAAAATTCAACTTCAACTAGTTTGTGGGGCAGGGGGGGTGTGGTGGGTGGTGGCTACTATTTAGTTTGCATCCTCCAGATTATCTTAGAATTATCCATTCTCTCAATAATTTGATTAATGCCCCACACTCTCTCCCAACCCCACTTAGCACAGGTTTTGGGGTGGGGAGGAGGTTTCCACTTCCATATCATGACCCCATCGCTTATTTCTCCCATACATTTGGCAATGACCACCCTGAAGGGGCTACCTATATCTCTAATATGCGATTATTTCATTCTTTCTATAAGTTCCAACATACATATCGGGGGATAGCTTTCCTAGCCATTTTTACCAGGGGGTGCTAGAGAGGGCACTACCACCCAACAATAAATTGGGAGATTGAGTGGTGGAAAACCCATGATTATCTAATCTATCCAAAAATACTTTGCCAAAGTTGGGCAATGATGAGATGTGGGATGGGCTCTTCCTCCTAATAGCATATCACAGACCTATTACACATTTGGAAGCCACACCTCTTGAGGTTATCAATGGTGAGAATACTATAGTGCATGACCAACCACTAGAAGATTTTTGTGCTCCTCTTGAGGTTATCAATGGGTAGAAAGTGAGGGTGCCAAACATTATTCCACTCTAGATTTTCCATATTGCCAACTAGGGATGTATAAGAATATTTTACACTAACTTCCCCATTTGAGCTTTTGTCCCATATTATTCTATCCTTCTTCAAGAAGGAAGGGATATGGGTCCCATTTAATTGAATGTTAAGCTCTTTAGTTAAGGCTCTATTAATCCCATCTAAGTTATTTGTGTTGAATGTCTTCCATTGATAATTTTGGATGTAGTGTTTGACCATTTCTCCTATCCAAATCTCCCCCCTTCCTTTTAAAGCAACAAACCCTTTTTCTTCTAAAGGACCTTCCCCCATCTATTTGCACTTCTAGAATCTAATTTGGTTACCATCTCCCAAGGTATATCATATGCCCCCTTTCAATTGTTTCCTTATCTTTGTGATGTTATTTGTTATCTATAAACCAGTTGGTATATCTTCACCAAAAAGAGTCTAGGAAAAAGGTTGGGAATTCAAATATTTAGTGCTCATAATGTGACAATAAGGGGTAGAATTTTGTGCCAAACTCAATCAAACCTTCATCATGAGGGCTTTATTGTGATCTCCAATTCTTTTCATGTTTAAACCTCCTTGGGATTTTGGCTTACCACCTAACTGGGCTTATCTTCTTCTTTTTCTCCACTCCCATCCATAAGAAGTTGCATTGTATCTTCTCGATAATATCTCTACATTTACTAAATATTTTAAATAAAGGGTTAAAAATACAAAGTTGTGTCACCTTTTAGGTTGACTTATCAGAATGAATGAATTTGAGTATTTCTATCCAAAAACTAATTTTGTTCAAATATATGATCTAGATAAATTCATTCGAGATAAGTTATATATGGTCTCACATTTTTCCAATTGGAAATTTCAATTAAATGCATGTTTTATACTAGTTTGTATCTAGTTACTAAAGAAATAAAATTATTTTAGAAAACTAACACTTCAATAACTCTTACTATTTTTTATGATCTTATTTTAGTAACATATAAACAACATTTTATAAAGTTAAGAATATTCTCATATAGATTTTATAGTGTTTTAATTAGATATAGTATATTGTAATTAAAAAATTCTACAAGAATATATTTAACACTCGAAAAGATGTCAATTTTGAGAGAAAAATATTAAATCATTTCCATAAATTTTTAAAATTATATGACATTCTAGAGGACAGATTCCTCTTCCAAAATGTATAATTTTTCTTCTGGTTAGAATAGATTTGTATTGAAGAATGTGGTGGGAGATGAAAACTATCAATTTTAGGTGAGCCAATTTTTTTTTGATGAATAGTCCTTTTCTACTAATAAATAATATACTAAAATTAAAATTCACAAGAAAGGGACAAGGGATACAAGATCACCTTGCAAAAGTTCACACAGCTGAAGTCAGAATGATAAACTATTAATCAAAAAAGACATAAATAGCAACCCTCAGGTAGCTAAAGTAGTACCTACTGAGGGAGGTGGCTCATAGCTATCACGCAATCCCCAATAATCTTTGGGATTGGGAGGCAAACTGAGAATAGTCTAGCCATCAGTAGCAGCATCAGCAAACTTAGTAGCCCAGTTAGCATCCTTCATGTCTGGCCACAGAGGTGAAATAGCCAGTTCTAGGCAAAAAGGCCATTTCCTAGAGACCACTCACCGAGCACTAGGAGGAGTCAAGGACCAGCCAGTGCAACCATAGGGTAGGGAAACTAATTGGTGCCTCCATCCATCTTCACCACCATTGCGAGAGTAGTGGCAAGAAGCCTGGGAGCATGAAGTATGCGATCGGTGGCTTGAAGAGTTACACCTTTGACAACGGCCTCTAGGCATCGAGGTATCGATTGAGGGATCTAGATGTACCCTAGAAATAGTACAAGGGGAATTTCCCTAGTGATGATGTAGCTCTTACAGGTGGGCCACCTCTAAGGCCACCTTGTTAGCTTGTACTTGAATCTACATCATTACATTATTACAAATACACACCTTAGTGTACATAGCAATATTAATATCAAAAAAAATGTGAGTGAAAAGAACAACATTTCTATCTTTCCACAAAGTGAACAAAATCTCCATCCTGAAGGTATTCCAAATCCAGGTAAATTTTTGAGTGATCTTGGGGGAATCACCCAAAATAACCATGTGCCAAGAAAAGGGTTCAGGCCGAAAAGGCTTAAAAAAATCATGAAACTAGTGCCAATAATTTTGAGCATGTCTACAAAACAAGAAAATATGTAGGAAAGACTCTAGTTTTCCATAGAATGGACATTTAGGATCTGGAACCCCAATATGCTTGAGCTTAGGCCCAAGGGGAAGGCCTTGAAAATCCAAGCACCAAGCAAAATGGGCAATCTTGGGTTCTATAATAGCAGTCCAAATAGTGTCAAAGCACTTTCTCCATTGAGAAAGAGAAGATTACAAGTGCCATCTTTGATTAAGCATATCTACCATCGATAGATAGGGAGAAAGCCATCTATAACATAGACTTGGTTTATACTTGGTGAAAGGAGTGGTAGGATACCACTTCCAATTAGTCCACTAAGGTCTAATAGACTAAATACCCACTTTATGAATTAAGTGCACTGGAATTGCAAAAATCAATAAGTCAAAAGTTTGCTGATTTGAATAGGCAAGATGGTACTGGACTTGCATATCTTTCCAAGATCTGAAACTCATGGAAACCCTAGAGAAAAGATCTTTAGGAGTCTAGATGGCTCGTTTGAAAAAATGTAGAGCACTAGCACCTTGAGTCTTGGCAAGGGGAATACCTTGGATGGAAAATAGGGGAGATCACCAAATGTTCTATTGATTCAAAGAGAGCCCATCATGAAATTCATCACCAAAGTAGTGAAGACAAGGCTTGACAGCTTCCCAAGATTTTCATATGCTCTTGATAACAAAAAATCCATGTTTGAGCATGGACTCTCACATGATGTGAAGGGTCTGAAAGCTAATCCCCTTCCATGTAGGCCTGTTGATGGGAAATTTGGAAGAAATGAAATGCCGAATCAAAATCTTCTAGGATTAATCTCCAGTGATGGCACAAATAATCCATTTGGCACATACAACAAGACCTTTCTTCTATGTGGAAAGTAGCACAAGGCCTCTAAACTCTTTTGGGAGATAGAAAAAATCCCAAGCAACCCTGTGAAAGCCATGATGATGAAAACCAGAGGCCCAGAGAAAATCACAAAAATATCACTCTAACTTCTAACAAGAGGCTTTAGAAGGAGCCCAACAAGAAGAATAATAGACATTTGTTACTACAACAACTTTTGAGCAAAAGTAGAATTTTCCCATAAGAGAAAGTGGTTTCTTAAGCCAATAATCTAGTTCCTTAGTAATCTTGGCAAGCACTACATCCCACAAATCCATTGGCGATGGTTGAAAAGAAAAAGGAATGCTTAGAAAGCGAAAGATGTCACCATGTGTGACCCATTTCGATTCAAATTGGCTAAGCCAAGGTGGTGTTGGCAAAAAAGATTGGCGATAATAGAGCATTTTATGCCATTGAATAGCAAAGCCGTTGGCTTGACAAAAAGTGTCAAGGCAATTTAAGGCATTATTGATGTTTTCTTCATCCTCCAAAAGAGTGAGAAAGTAATCATCAACAAAAATGACCATTGACCAACTGAGAAGAGGATTATGGCAAAGAAATGCCACAAGCCAAACCTAAAGATTTAGAGTGGGCTAGCAGATAGCCAAACCCTTCAGCAATAAGAACATAAAGCACTGAAGTCATAGGGCAACCTTGCCTGATGGAATGAAAAAGCCCAAAGGCATCATATTGGGAGTTATTGATGGTAATGCAAGTATTAGCATCGGCAAAGAGCATTTTCATGGACTGCAAAAAATTGGGATCAGAACCAAGAGCCCAGAGCATAGCCAAAATAAAAAGCCATTCAATTCAATCATAGGCTTTAGCAAAATCCATTTTCAAAAAAATAGCTAGTTTCTTGGACTTGCAAGCCCACTCCATTCCTTCCCAGATAGCAATAATGTTATCAAGAATATATCTAGACTTGATAAAGTCAGTTTGTTTAGGCTACACAATTAAAGGTAGGAGGTCACAAATTTTGAGAGAAACTACCTTGGCAATGATCTTATAAGACACATTCAGAAGGGTAATGGGTCACCAATTACAAATATCCTTAGGATATCTAGCTTTAGGTATGAATTTAATGTTTCCTTTGTTGATAATAGTTCCTAAACTTTTATAATGATAGGCTTCAAGATAAACTTTGTGCAGATCAGGACCAATATGCTCCTAGAGGTGTTTGTAAAATTCACAACGAAACGTATCATACCTAGGGGATTTATCATCTTCCATGGAGAAAATCAACTCTTTAAGGTCTCAAAGGGTATGAAGCTGCTCACAGAAAGCATGTTGCTCAATTGCTAGGTGGTTTGGAGTAATAGAAATACACTTTCTGAGAGCTTCCTCCTAAGCAATCGAATTTCCCTATGAAGCAAAAATGTTCTCATAGTAATGAACAAATTCTTGCAGGATGTCAAGGAGATTGGAGAGAGAAAAAAGTGCCTTGTTTGATTTTTTTAATCCCAAAATTGGTATGTCAGGCTTGAAAAGCCTGAAAGAACTCCTTCAAGGCTTTATCGTCAACCTCCAACTAATGCAGGCAAGCTTTGATTTGGGCTCCTCAAGCAGCATAATTATTTGTAACCTATTTATCATGGAAAATTTTGGCAAGATGGATTTGAAAATCAACATCAAAAGGATTAAGGGTGAGAGCCTTAGAAATTTTTTTGAGTGCAGAAGTAGTGGATTCATAAGACTGCCTTTTGAAAACTGCTAACTACCATCCATAGGTGTGTAGAAAGTGAGCAATTATGGTAATGGTATCATTCCACCACTGAATCCATGTTGTTTGGGAATGTAGATGTGGCTCTAGATTCTAGACATGTAGGATATGAGCAATAGTGTAAGCATGCATTAACACAAACATGTTGAGAAAGAATTGTAACTCCACAACTTTCTGGGCTGCTGTTTGCCATGAAATTGTAAAATAAATGAGATAGTGGTAAGATAACATTGCATCTAGCAAGGGAATGATAGGTAAATCTTGATCCTCAAAAAAGGAGAAAAAATATCGTGCAATAATCATGACATGATTGAGACACTTTAAAATGGGGTTAGATCTAACTCAAAAGTTAGACCAAGTGTGCCAAACCCCACTATGTTGGCAGTGGTTAATATTGGGATAAAAAAGGCCCAATTTGTTGAACATGTAGTACCAAGATTCCCTTTCCTCAACTGTCCAGCGAAAAGGAAAAATGCCATCTTTGTCAGAGGCCACCTCAACCATATTGAAGTCACCATACATAACCCAAGTAGTTGGAGGAAAGTTTTCAGCCAGCGAGCCCCATAACTAAGATCTTTCTATATCATTGGGAGCATAAACATTAATGACTCCAAAAGAATGATTGTTAACAGAAAGAAACAACCAAATTATTTTGTGCATGGGGTCATAATTGTGCGAAATAATAACAGAATGAAGACGAAGCGATAAGAGAGTAACTACACCACCTCTACCAGCTTCATGTTGAGAAGAAGACATAATGTCATCTAGCCAAATGAAATGACATGTAGAAGAAAGCATGAAACCAAAGATCTTAACTACTTGCATACAGAGAAAATCTAAATTTCCTAGTCTATGACGGGTATCCCTAACATAGTACTTTCTGGAGAGGTCTGTCAAACTTCACACATTCCATGAAAATTATTCCATATCTTCCTTTTCCTTAAGAGAGGATTAACTATTATACCAAAAAGTATAAATTGAGTTAAAGCTAGAAGGAAAATCTTCTAGACTAATGGCCTACCGTTTCTCCTCTAGTTTCTTAGCATGTCCAGGAGGACTATGAGAGTGCTGCACATTCTGAGTTCCTATTGAATAAGTATCAAGAGGGGTGCAAATAACAACCAAGGCATTAGCCCTAGCAGTCACCTTAATCCCCTGTGAAACACCAGGGTTTGAAACCTATGAAACACTAGGGTTTGGTTCTGAGACAACTGCTTGTGTCCTTAGATTGGTTGGGGTTTGTGCTCCTGTTGAAATCAGAGGAACCAAAATGACCGCCACATATGATTTTTTAGGAGCTAAGGGAGCCTTTCCATTGTGCCCAATAGTAGTTCATCCTTCTTTCTTCCCTTCTACTAGCTTGGCAGGAACCTCTGTAGGCGGGGGTTTAACCCTAAGCACAACCAAATGACAATCCCTAATCTTGTGTTCCATTGACTAGCACCTATAGTAGGTGTTAGATAGGTTCAAATAAAGCACCTTCTAAGAGAAGGTTTGAGCCCCATCTGTATCTCCATAGAATCCTTAATATCCTTGGAAAGATCAACCTCAACACAAATGTGTTTTTGAGTGTGAGCGTTGAAAAATTTCTCATGTTCCTTTGTGATAACTTTTCCAAGAGTATTGCCAATGGACTCAATAAAAAGACAACATGGCAAGGGTAAAATTGGGAACTCAACCCAAATAGAACCCTAAGCTTTTTGTCATTAGAGATAGTGAAGTCTCTCAACCATCTTTGAAAAACAAGTAGGGAGGAATGATAGACTCGGGACCATTGCTAAAAATTGCATCTTCCTACGATGGGTTAACAAAGAGAAATAAAAAAACCTTTGGTAATGTTTTGCACAACATCAAGGTGGACTCCATGAAGAGTCCAACTCTTGTTAACCCATTCTCGAAGCATAGCTTTAGGAGGATTCATACCCAAAAAATACCCTATTAAGATATGTTGTTCTAAAAAATCACAAGCAACATCAAATTCTTACAAAGGAAGGATAATATCAGGATTACCTCATGAAAAACCTTTGGGATAAATTTGTAAGGATGTTTGTTTAATGGAGGCATCATGGCTATCTAAAGCATCAGCGTGAACACCAATATCAAAAATTGGGTCACTACTAGCTGGGGCAATTATAACCTAGCCTAAAAGCTCCTACAGTAAATGCGGTATGACAAGTGGAAACAACAGAAGACAAGCTTAGACAAAGAGCTATATGCAAGAAAACTAAAAGATCACATGCAACCCTAGTAGAGCCAAAAAATCCTTGTGAGTCAAAATTTGAATCATTATAAAAGAGAATATACAGGTCGAAAGTCAATTTTTTTTTTTTTTTTATTGTTTTAGCTATATATGTTATAAATAACATAGTCTGAGTTAAAATGGAAAGATGATTATTTTCATATAGTTTTGTGGTGGGAACTAAACCTTTGATTTTTAGTATTTTTAAACAACTAAAAAAATTTCTATAAAAATTGAGAAAATATATCATTTCTTATTCCAAATAATTATTAAAAATAATAATCCTAAACTTCATCCATTTTCACATTTTTCATTAGTTTACTTTATTCTCAAATTCTAAATAACTATACCAAATTTATGTCATTGAAGGTGAATAATTATAATTTTGTAAGCCTTTTCCTTTACAAAAGGGTAACACAAGTTTGTGCTTTTACCCAAAGATAAGAAGTAAATTGGGATACCTTGCAAGGAAGCCAAGCATAATTGAAGCTTACCAACATTGCTTAAAATCTTCCCCTTCCAACTTATCAGTTTCCTTTGCATCCTCTCCACCATTATATTCCATAATTGGGGGCTCAATTCCTTGATGTGAGGGGGAGGCCTAGATAAGTGTTAGGGAGGGAGGCAACTTGAAATTCTAATTCCTTGGTAATTCTTTTCTAAATAGCCATCTCCGTATTGCAAAAATATAATTTACATTTTTGGTAATTCATATGTTGTCCCAACACTTCGGCATATCCATTCAAGGTCCTTTCCAGACCTTTGCCTCTCTTATGGAGGATATTCCATAAAGAAATGTATCATCAATTTTTTTTTGGAGAACCTCAAGAGGTAAATTCATAGTAGGCTTAATCCCCTTGATATCGTATCCTACCACCAAATCTAGAAGATTCCTACCAAGTATCTCAACAACCATTATGAAGAGATAAGGCAAGAGCAGGTAACCCTATCTAATTCCCCCTCTTTACCAAGAAGAAAGGCCATGGTGAGCCATCCACTAGCACCAAAAATTGGACAATATTAGTCATCACACCAATCAGGGTGATGAAATGTTCTCCAAACCAGAGTCTCTTAAGAATCTTAATAAGAAATTCTCTTCGTACCTTTTCATAAGCCTTCGAGATATCAAGTTTCAATGCCATAAAAGACTTACCATAATTTTACATGGAATGCAAGTTCTCATGTGAAGTGATGATAGCATCCAAGATCTATTTCCTAGAAACAAATCCATTTTGAGTCAGACTAATACTTTTTTCTAGGATGGGTTTCATTATATTGACCATCTTTTTGGAGAAAATCTTGTAAATAGTATTGTAGAGGCTTATTGACCTGAATTCTTCTAATCTAGTAGGGTCATTAACTTTAAAGATCAATACTAAGAAAGTCTCATTGAGTTCTGTAAGAATCCTACATGTCTTGATGAAATCCCACACTACATGGAAGAAATCCTCCTCATCTTGAAGTTCTTCATCATCATTGTTGAACAGCTTTAGGATAATATTTCTCTTCTTATGCTTGGAAGCGAACCTATGGAAAAATATTATTTTCGTATATCCTTCCAAAGGCCATTAAACTCTAGATCTTTGCTTCTAGAAAAAATTTCCCCTTCCAATGTAACATTTTCTTCTCCATCACTGTTATTCTTCATGGGTAGCCATTGAAAGGTCACATTCCACCATCCTCTCTTGTAACTCTTCTATCTTGCACTCAATTTCCTTCTTTCTTTTAAAGATATCTCCAAACTTCTTTTCTTATAATTTGTAGCTTTCTCACTATACAATACATAGCCAATCCTTGTATTCTAGTGTTCCACCAATGATTGATCTAGTCTCTTAACTAAGGATGTAAATGCCACATGATTTTATATCAGAAAGGTTTCTTCCTGTGACAATTATTGGAATGCCAAGTGAGGAGGAGAATTGAGTGGTCAGAGATCAACCTCGAGAATCCCAAGAGAGAGCTGTAAGGAAGGATTTCCCATCTCACCAATATTAGTAATCTATCAAGCCTTACCTTAATATGATTACTTCCCATCTTATTATTAGACTAGGTATATTGGACTCCCTATAGCTCAATATCTATGCAATCATTTCCACTCAATAATCCCTTCGGATCTTGCATGCTCTCTGAGATATCATCCAAGCCACTTTTTTTCTTTGAAGGGTATAAATTGGGGTTAAAATCTCCCACACACATGAAACATGTATCCTCTCATTTCTCATATAATTAGAGGCTTCATCCTACAGCTGAAATCGTCCACCTCTAGTATTTAGAACATGGATGTTTAACAACATCCAATTTTGATATTTATCATTAATGGTAATTGACACAAAATGGGGGTTACAATGCAGCTCCACTCCTTCAAGTTTATTGGGATTCCATATAGTGGTGATCCCCTTGAAAGCCCTAGTTGTTTCACTATAAGAATAGTTTTCCCCAAGCCACATGTAACTGGTCATTTTATCAATGTTATGTTTACTCATCTTCACTTCCTAAATGATAACTATGTCCACACTATGATCTTTGATCATAGATTTCAAAAGAAATTATTTCCTAGGGCTATTAAAGCCCCTAATATTCCAAGAGATTAACTTCATTTTTTACCTCTTTGGGTATCCTCTAAGATCCTTTGTGACCCATTAACTATGTCCCAAGAGGTATCCTTCATTCTTGCAACCCTCAAATGTTGGTAGCTACCAAGCCTTGTTTCCAACCCCACATCCCCCTTATTTTGGCCTCTCACATACCTTTCCTTTGGTTTCCTACCACCCCCCCCACCATCCCAAAAGAGGTACCTAGTGTTGAGGATGATGAGCTTAGCTCTATCATTTCAAACTTAATACATGGAATATAAATCATAAGAGTGCCTCATGATAGTGAGCCATTCATCTCATCCTTTCATGATATTACACTCATCCCCACCGACCATCCTCAACTTCGCCTCTTCCTCTTCAATCTAAGATATTGGTGTCACTACCTTCTAGGTTGTCCTTTTCCAATAACCTCCATGCAAAAACCCTTAGCCTCAACAGGATCACCCAAATCATGTATGTCTACCTTGTCAGTTTGGAGTAATCATACCTCATCCATCTCCTTCTAGATTTCACCCTCCTTTAAGAGATCATCCAAGTCCTTGTTTCCAATTTGGGTCTCAACTCCCTCTCAGTTCATCTGTCCCCCCAAACTATAGGGGTTGGTTCTGGGATGTCATCTGGAGTTAGATCTATAGCACCAAGATATTTTGTAGTTTCTGTCTCTTTTTCATTCCTTTTCTTGTGTTCCATTTTGCATACAGAGACCACATGACCACATTGTCTACAATTTTGGCAATACAGCTTCACATTCTCATAACTAATAACATGCCTCCAAGTTCCCAATTTTGAAAGAAAAAAAATACATCTTGGGAGCATGTTATTAATGACTACATTCACACAAAGTTTGGATAATACTAATCGGGACCACTTTTGGGTAATAACATCCACCTTAATGAAGTGCCTAAATGAATCCCCAATCCATTATAAGACCTTATCATCCCTAAAGTTCTAATGGGAAACTCAGAAGATGAATTCAAATCGGGGTGATTCTCTATAGGTCAACACTAGGGTTGAAACTAGGCCTCTATTTAGCTATGACCATCATGTGTCTCCCCAACTTCTAGGAACCGGCCAAAACTTGGTTTTTATCCTTTTCATTTCTAAACTTAAATAGATACATTTTCCCTACCATGGAAGTAACTGTGATAGATCCTTCAAGCTTCTACCTATTAGAGGCCCATTTCCTAACCATCTCTATGATATCTCTATAGCTAGAAACCTTCTGACAAGGCTTAGCAAAAAGCTTCTAGAAACATTTTTCATGACCATGTCTAGAAAAGAAATCTCCAAGATAGAGTCCCCATACAAGATAGAGTGGGTGACCTTGGGGTGGGGTGTAAAGTTTTTTCTACCCACAAACATGCCTTTCCAACTTAGTTTAGGGACAATCATGCTCGAATCTTTAGGAGCCATGAGCCCAGAACATTGTAGAAATGAGAGATCCTCTACCTGCTTAGATTCAGTGAAGCTAAAGATTTCAACTCCCCGCCACCCAAGGTACACTCAATATCTAATCCTTTTCCTATTTACATGACCACTTATAATTTTGGAAAAACCTCTTGGATAGGAGGGGCCAGGTTTTCTCATGTAGGAACAACCATTAACCACCATTAATGAGTAGTATAGAGCTCAAAGATGTAGTAGTTCCATCCACTATAGTTTCTTTTGCCATAGCATCATATTTTGTCACATATATAGATGACTACTTAAGAAAATTATTTGTCTTTTTTTATCAAAAGTAAAGCTGATGTGCTTGTTGTATTCAAACAATTTAGAAATTTTTTTGAGAAGAGTATAGGGAGATCAATCAAGTATTCAGAACAAATAATGGGGGTGAGTTCACATCTTTAGAGTTTGAGAATTATTGCAAGGAAGTTGGGATCATAAGGCATAAAACCATAGTTTACACTCCTCAGCAAAATGGTGTTGCTAAATGCATGAATAGGACATTTCTAGAGAGAGAAAGAAGCATGTTCAATAATGCCAAATTATAGCAAGAGTTGTGGATGAAAGTAATTAATACAACATTTTATTTGGTAAATCAACCACCATCAATTGCAATATATTGCAATATTCATGAAGAGGTATGGACAAGCCATTCATGTGATTTTTCAAATCTGAAATATTTGGTTTTGATGCTTATGCTTTTGTTTCTAAAAATCAACATTCTAAGTTAGACCCCAAATCCAAGTCATACTCCTTTTTTTCTATCATGATAGAGTTAAGGGGTCCTACTACCTATGAAATCATCATTAGAAGAGATGTAGAACTTGATGAATTTCCACTCTAACAAAATCAGATTTTGTAGAAAATATTTTGGAATGGGAACAATTACCACAATATCAACAAGTTCAATAGGAAACTCATCATTCTATAGAAGAAAAAGGGCATGCAGATCTCTCTAAAGAAGAAGGTGTGGATTTATAAAATATACAAGAAGCTATGGAAATACCACAACCATCTCTTAGGAGATCTATATGAGTCAAGAATTCCCCTAAAAGGTAAGATAATTTTGTTTCATCAGTTGCTTTGATTTTGAATGAAGGGGAACCAAGTTGTTATCAAGAAAAAATGGGTGATGTTGAATGGAAAATAATAATGAAAGAAGAAATGGATGCATTAGAGAAGAGTAAGGCATGGGACTTGGTAGAACGTAAAAAGGGTAGAAAGTTTGTTTGCTACAAGTGGTTCTACAAACTGAAGAAAGGTGTTGATGATAAAATTGAAAGTTACAAGGCAAGGCTGATCACAAAAGGATATTCTCAAAAAGAAGGTATTGATTTTCATGAGGATTTTTCACCAGTTGCTAATCTTTTTTTTACTTGGATTGTATTATCATTAGTTTCATTAGTTAATCTCGAGTTAGAGAAACTATATGTTAAAATTATATTTCTACATGGATTTTTGGATGAGGATATGTATATGGAAAAGCCATAAAGGGTTTTTCCAAGATTCCAATAGCAATTTTTTTTCAAACTCAAGAAATCATTGTATGGCCTAAAATAGTCACCCATGAAATGCTACAAGAATTTTGATTCCTTCATGGTGAGCCAAAACTTTGTAAGAAGTGAGTATGACCATTGTGTTTACTTTATTAGATTAGAGAATGTCTTATTCATTATCTTGTTATTGTATGTTAATTATATTCTTTTAGAAAGTAAAAGCATGGTTGAAATTAATAAGTTGAAAACTCAATTAGCTAGGACATTTGATATGAAGGATCTAGGAGTAGAAGAACAAATTTTTGGTGTAGAAATACCTAGAGACAGGGAACATGGTAAGATTTGGTTACCACAAAAGAAATATGTAGAGAATATTCTCATTAGATTTGGTATGAAAAATGTGAAACTTATTAATATCCCTTTAGCTTCCCATTTTAAGATTTCTTCAAGTTTATGTCCTAGTACTAAGGAAGAAAATGATTATATGTATCGTGTACCTTATGCAAATGTATTAGGAAGTTTAATGTGTGTGATGGTATGTATAAGACTAGATATTTCACATGTAGTGGGTGTTGTCACCAGATCCATGGAAAATTTGGGCAATGAGTATTGGATATCAATGAAATGGGTGCTTTGGTATCTTAGAGTCGCAAGTAATTATTGTAACACCTATAACAGTTGTAGAAATTTAGTGTGTGGTTATGTTGAATCTGATTTTGCAGGTGATTGGACAAAAGGAGATATACACCAGGTTATGTATTTACTCTTGTAGGTGGAGCAATTAGTTGGATGTCAAAACTCCAAGCAATAGTTGGTCAATCTATAACTGAGGTGGAATATAGGGCTATCTCACATGCTTGTAAAGAAGCAATTTGGTTGAAGAGTTTTTTGGGTGATTTTGGAAAAGTGCAGGATCATCTGATTATATTTTGTGATAGTCAAAGTGCTATCCATTTGGCTAAAAATCTAGCTTATCATTGTAAAACTAAGCATATTGAAATTCAATACCATATTTTAAGACATGTTATTGAAGAAGGTGGAGTATCTCTTGATAGAGTTCATACATTTAAGAATTGTGCAGAAATGTTTACTAAACCAATGATGGTAGAGAAGTTGAAGTGGAGTGTGACTTATCTTGTTTTGTGGAAAGGGGTGATACATAGGCTTGGGAAAGTATTTGGTAAATTTTTGTGAAGGTGGAGATTTTTAGATAATGACAACAAATGAAGAATAGCAGAAAAAAATAATACTATGAAAAAAACCTTTCTCTATTTTAGAAAAAAATACTTTTATACTTCAAAAGGAAAAATCGAGGAATAAATCAAGTTTTATTCTATGTTGAGAAGTTTTTCTCTTATCTTTAAAAAGTTATATCTTTCTTCTCTATGAAGGCATATCACAATGTTTTCAAGAGTTTTATTGTAGGAGCAAAATTGAAGTAGGAGATGTAATAGAGTTTCTTCTGAGCAATAAGATTATCGATACTTTCTCCATGGATCTTTCCTTGACATATTGTCAAGGTTTTACCATGTATATCTATATATCGTTAGTTGTGTTATTATTGTTCGTTGTCTCTCTTAATATTTATTTGCATCTAATTTGTGCAATAAGTTTATTGTTTTT
Organism: Cupressus sempervirens; assembly: GCA_028749045.1. NCBI lineage: Eukaryota > Viridiplantae > Streptophyta > Pinopsida > Cupressales > Cupressaceae > Cupressus > Cupressus sempervirens. Next base: position 380,481,810 of record CM053785.1, read on the forward strand.
GGTTAATGCTTTCACTTTCATAACATTTAATGGTTGTCCCATAAACTAACCCAATTTTTCACTCAAAGGGGAAATTGTTAGAAAACATTCATTTATAGAACTTGATTCTCAATATAATAATTTACTAATTCCAATTCAAATTTAAAGGTGTCTCAATCAAGAAAGAGTTCTAACTTATAATGTTCTAAAATTCTCATTCCTAGGCAATTTGTGAAAACCAATGAACTATTTTGTATTTAAGGGAGGCCTTAGTCAAATTTGAAACTACAACCTAAAAAAGGAGATGACCCTAGAATAATAAAAGAAATCATAGTCACAGTCCCCTTATATTTGACATACTCTCACTATGAATAAAAATTTCCTATTTTCCTATCAAATTCTTGAACTGAGTTATCAATAGAGGAAAACAATCTTTAGCGAGAGGCACCAACCATTTATAAAAAATTCAGTCATTTCCTCACTATAATTATATGCATAGACCATCTATATGAAGATTATTTCCATTAGAATGAATGTTAATGATATTCCTTTGGGGGAGTATCCTAAGCATTGGAGAGTATTTACATGTTGCATTCATGATTGTGTTTGTCATTGATATCATCACAATAGTAAGTTTGTAAAGACTGATAGAGTAGAAGATAAAGATCTTAGTTGTAAGAATAATGTTTTGATTGCCTGGTGATGCATGATCATGGACATATTCTATACTATGTCTTGATGTTAAGCTTTAATGAGAAACAAGCAAGTCAAAGATGTACAAAAGATATGTCTGTTTATAGAAAGAAGTACAGAGATAGAGTACCTAAGAAGCAATTTTTTATGTTTGTATTATATCTTCTAAGAGAGATATAAGCTGATGATGTGTGGTCAGTCAATGACATATGACAAACTGATGATGATGTCCATAGATGCGCAAGCCCTAGTGTCGCACGTGTGAGAAGTTATAGACTATGAGCTGGTAGTGCTATTGTAATTATGAATTAATTAATTATATCATTAGAATTAATTGGAAAAGCCTCAAGACTATCTCAAGGAATTATTTTGAAGATACAACATAAAGGAAATATGGTTTCCTTGTTTTTAATATGTAGTGTATGTATAAAATGTGTTGAATAGCTATCAAGTCCGAAAGAGAGTAGAGTGGTTAGTGAATGTGAGTAAGAGATTCAAGGGATTATTAGATGAAACTTTTGTGAACTAGTTACAAGATTAGAAGGAGAAAAAGTTTGGTTGATAGGACAACGTAAGAAAAAGGAGTAGTACTATTAATTTCTATTATTCTACAAGGAATAATATTGAGATCATTTGGATAGTGGGTTCATTGGTCTTACTCTTGAATTTGTTTGGACAGTGGGTCCATATGTCTTGTACAACTCCTAATAGGGTTGGTGCAACACCTAATAGGATTGGAATCTCCTAACAAGAATTCAAAGTCTCCTAATAGGGATGGATATATATTGAAGGTTATTATAGACTCCTAACAAGGTCCATCTTCTAAAAAGGAATATTTCTATTAGGACATCATGTTGTGGTTACCATCCCCACCAGGGTTTTCCCTCTAATCAAGGCTTTCCCTAGTTAACATATATGGTGTTATTATGCATGAGTATCTTGTTGTGGTTTCTGATTATATTCCTCATATAGTTAAAGATTAAAAGGTTAATAAATGTAATAATAGTTGGATGACTAACTCAACCCCCCCCCCCCCCCCCCCCTCTCTCTTAGTTATATTTGTGGACTATATATTCTAACAATTGGTATCAAAGCCTCTAGTCCTTAAAGGATAAGCTCAACAACTTTGGGAGATTGATGACAAATATTTTTAGAAATGATAGCCTTAGATTTAATGGGGCCAACTATGACAATTAGAAGGAGAAGATGAAGACTCATCTACTATGTATTGGTCTAGGTTATTGACTCTTGACAAAGAGTGAAAAGGAAATTGTAAAAGAAGAGAAGCTTGAAGAATGCAGTGAAGCAGAGAAAGATCTATTTATGTGCAATATGAAAACTAGAGAAACTTTACTATCAGCTCTTCCAAAGAATGAATATAGTCAATTAAAGTCACTTAAAAAATCTCATATGATTTGGACAATATTAGAATCTATTTTTGAAGGTGATACACATACAAAAAGAGTAAGATTCTAAAAATGGATATGTGTGTTTCAAGATGTTAAAATGATTGAAGATGAATCTGTAAGAGGATATATTGGTAGGATATCAAAAATTATTGCATGAATAAATTCATATGGTAGAACCAAGGAAGAAGATGAAGTGGTGTTAAAGATTATGAAAAATTTGACACCACCATTCAAGAAAGTTGCTCAGATGATTGAACTATTGATCTCCTAAACTAAGGATTTTTCTAGGGGAATGTTGCTTGGAAGATTGGAAGTACCACAAGTAGGTTTGAGTTAATTTGGAGATCTGAAAAGAGTGGAGATAGCCTTCAGTACCTTAAATGTTTGGCCAAGTCCGTCTAGAAGCACAAGTACACATGGAGATTTTGGTAGTGGTAGCAAAACCAAATCTAGTGAAGATAAAAAGAATGAAGAAGGTATAGCCCTTCTTTTGAGAAGATAGAAAGGTGGTAAGAATATCTTTAAATGTTGGACTTGTAATGAGTTTGGTCATTATGCATCTAAATATCCTAAAAGAGAGAAAAAGTATAAGGGAAATCTTAATCCTAGGAGACCTAGGAATTGTTTACATGCTAATAAAGAAAAGGAATTTGATGAAAAAGTCCAGAGTGAAAGCGATGAAGAGATAGGATTTGTATCCATTAAGGAAGATGATATTGACAAAGAAATTAGAAAAGAAAAGGCTCTATATTGGATAATAGATAGTGGATGTTTACATCACATGACTAGTAATATGAATAAATTTGTTAAATTCAAGAACTGTAATAGAGGTATTTTTTAAGTTGGTAATAGTGCAACCTATCACATTACAAGAATTGGATCCATTACTTTAGATGGAAAGACAAAAATTTATGATGTTTACTTTGTTGACGGATTAAAAAAAACAATTTTTTGAGTATTGGACAGTTGGTGGATAAAGGGTATCAATTGCAATTCACTAAAAAGACTTGCACTATCAAGGAAAAAGATGGTAAGATGATTGGAATTGGAACTAGGTCCAAAGGTAATGTATTTTAGTTGAATCCCACTAAAATGACATGTTTGGTTGCTAAAGTGGATAATAGTTGGTTATGGCTTAGGATATTTTTTCATTAAAACTTTGATAATATCATGAAAGTTAGTAGCACATTTACAGTTAGAGACTAGCCTAAGATAATAAAGCTTACTAATGTTGTTTGCAAAGAATGTATTTTGGCTAAGTAGAAGAAGGTAAGAAGTTCACTACGACAGAGAAGATAGAAATTTTTCACATAGATTTGAATGCTCCTACCAAATTAAGAGGATTCTATGGTGAAAGGTATTTTATGATATTTGTTGATGATTTCACTAGAATAATGTGGGTAGCATTTCTTAAAGAGAAATCTGAATCTTTTGAGAATTTTAAGATATTTAAGAATAGAAATGAGAATGAATTTGGTGTTAAGATAAAGAGTTTGAGATCAGATAGAGGAGGAGAATTTAGCTATAGAAAGTTTCACATGTTTAGTTAAGAGAATGGATTTAAGAGACAATTATCTTCACCCAAGACTCCTAAAAAAAGTGGGATTGCAAAAAGAAGAAACAGGTCAGTTTCAGAAGTAGCAAGAGAAATGTTTTTTGAGAATGATGTATCCAAAACATTTTGGAGAGACGAAGTCAGTACAACAATGTACACTATGAATATAGTACATATTAGAAATGGTATGAGCAAGAACCCTTATGAATTATGGTTTGGCCATTCACCATCAATTAAGTATTTCAGAATATTTGGAAGCAAGTGTTACATTAAGAGAGATGATGATATTGGTAAGTTTGATCCAATAATTAATGAATGCATGTTTCTTGGCTATTCATTGAAACCAAGGCATACAAATGTTTTAATCATAGAACCAAGACAATAGTTGAATGCACAAATGTAAAGATTGATGAAAATTTTGGAACTAAGTTAAAGATGTTAGATTATGTAATTGTGATGAAGAAGAAGATAATACTAGAATTCTTAGGAAGAACGTTGAAGTTTTCTTTGAGACTAACAATGATCTGCAGAATGATATACAAATTATTGAGCAAAGAGAAGAATAGAGGTGTGAACCAAGAGATGAAATAGAAACTCTTACCTCTAATAGGAATATGAAAAATAATCACCCTCCAAAGTAGAGAATTGGAAAAAAAGGAAAAGGTGTGATGACAAGAAACATAGTTAATGAGGAATTGTGTCTGATTTATCAAATTAAACCTAAGAATATAGATGAAGCATGTAAAGATGATCATTGGATTCAAGACATGAAGAAAGAACTTGATTAGATTATGAAGAATGAAATATGGGATTTAGTTCCTACACCTAAAGACAATAATGTGATAGAAATTTAGAAACAAGATGAATGAGCAAGGTGACGTTGTGAGAAACAATGCTAGACTTGTATGAAAGGGATATTCACAACAAGAAGGAATAGATTATGAGGAGACATATTACCTTATAGCCAAAATGGAAGTGGTGAGAATATTCTTGGCTTATGCAGCAAATAACAATTTCAAAGTATATTAGATGGATGTTAAATCAGCTTTCTTGGATGGAGTCTTGTACAAGACATATACATTGAGCATCCTTAAGGTTCCATATAATAGAAGACAAAGATATAATATGAATGCTGAAGATAACTCTATATGGATAGAAGCAAGCACCTAGAACCTAGTACGCAAGGTTGGATAAGTATTTAACAAAGCTTGGATCTATGAGATGTACAACAGATAGTAACTTGTATATGAGATAAATTGAAAATGATTTGTTGATAGTAATAATATTTGTTGATGACATAATATTTGGAGGTAATGATGAAGCAAGTGATAAGTTTGCTAAAGAGATGAAGAATGAGCTTGAAATGAGTATGATAGAAGAAATAAAGTTTTTCCTAGGATTGCAGATTATGTAGAACTATGATGGCATTTTCATTTCACAACCTAAGTACTTGAAATATCTATTGAAAAGATTTAGATTGTAAAGTTGTAATCCTATTGGTACACCTATGATAACTGGTCACAAGTTACCTAGCAAGGATGAGGCACCTACGATTGAGTAGAAGTATAGATTCATGATTGGTGATTTGTAATATCTGACTCACACCAGACTAGATATAGAAAATGTAGTTGGAATTGTAGTTAGATTTCAAACTAATCCTAAGGAGTATCATTATGTAATAGTAAAGAGGATATTCATATATTTGAAAGGAATATTTGATTATGGAATATGATAGATCAAGTGATATTACTCTATGCTCATATACTGATCTAGATTGTAAGGAAACTTGCAACAGACAATATAATCATTTCCACATAACCCATAATAGATTTGAAATAAATATGCAATTAAAATCCACATTCAAGAGAATAGACAACATGCCCACAAAAATGTGACACAGGATATACCCTGGGAAACCCTAGTTGAGGGAAAAAACCCAGCCTCCAAAAGCATCCATCACCATGTATTATTCAACAAAAAATACCATTGAAATACAACCATGGAAGCCTTCAAAGCCATAGCCACAACCAAGAAATCTATGTGAACAAGCATGAATCCATACATCCCATGTCATGCTTCAAAATTCACAATTTCTTCCTTGGCTAACATGTCAAGCCTTGTCCTGCTTAACTCTTTTGCTCTTTTCCCTTCTCTCTTCTCCCTTCAACAACTACCCTTGTGGCTACTTATATAGTAGTAAGTCCCACAAAACCACCAAGAAGTATTAAATAAACCATGTGCTAAAACCATGTGCTACATAACCCATTAACCCCACATTTAATATTGAAAATTTAATTCTTTTCCCCAATATCAAATAATTACATCAAATATTATCACAATGTTACAATACAACCCATCAAATTTATCTCATGGGAATATGTTGCACATCCATCTAGATGAAACATTACATAATAAAATAAAATAATACAATATAACAATATTATGCAATATGTGAAACACTCATTATCTCAACAATCTCCCACTTGTTGTATACATTACACAGGGTCAATTTGTAGCCACATAAATAAATATGGGAACGATCCCTCCAAGAACATCCACCATCATCAATCAAAGTACATGAAGTGCTCCATCCTAGCACCCACAAAAAATAAAAGTATCTAACATCTCAAACATGAATGATCTAGTATGCCACGGCCACTGTACATATGTAGAAGCTATCCAAAGAGAAAGCCACCCAACCTATTACATTAGAAGATCATAAAATACTATACCAACTAAAATTTAAAGCACAAAAACCTGATCCAAAGGTAATCACATGTATCTGTAGTTGTCAAAATATCCATGGCTGAAATAGCACCCACATCAAGTGCCAAACCCATCCAACTATCCATACCTCCAAAGATATACCAAGTGAATCTCACATGACCAAAATATCCAATCTATAACTTGCAATCACAAGCCTCAAGAGCAATACCTCCCACATATATAACAAGAAGCACCCACTACAAAAGGTAATGTCAAATCTGTAACCAATCCACTCACAACATCTCAAAGAAGTGAATCCATGTAGTATCAAGGACATCCACAATACATAAACCAATAACCTGCAAGAACAAATCTCATAAAAAATCTCCAACATTCTCTCAAGCTCTCCACGACCACCAAAGGAAAGAGATAAAGAAATAACCATGTTGATGCAGGAGCATCTTGCATGGAAAAATTATTGGCAAAAAAAAAAAATTGAAAAAAAAAAATCTGGAGGAGAGAGAAAGTGACAAAAATTAGAGGAGAAATAATAAATAAATAAAAAGGGAAAAAGGAGGAATTTCTATTTTCGAGGTGCATAGGTGGCATAAAATTAAAAAAATGAGAAATTAGTTATCATTCCATTAATCAAGGTGTGTAGGTGGCATCTTAGAAGCTTGTGGAAAGTTTCTTAAATTTTTCATTTAATATTTGTTGTGATCCATAAAGGAAATATAATTTTCTAATTGGGCCACATGGTGGTGCTTAGTTGTAATTCTAGAAGGTTATGGAAGTTGTAGAAGGTTGTGGAGGAATTCTAGAAGGTTGTGGATAAGTCATGCATGGGGTGGTAATTGCCTATTTAAGCAAGGCATATGAGCATTTCTAAATCAAGCTCAAGGGGAAGCTTGAGGAGTAGAAGCTCGAGGAGAAGAAGCTTGAGAAGTAGAAGTTGTGGAAGGAGAAGATCAAGGAGAAGCTTGATATCATCTTGTGGGTGTTGTAAGGATCTTCAAGTATAATAAAATTTCTTGTGAAGCATTTTTTTAATTTCTTTTGGTCTCGATATTGTTGCTTTCTTGATTGTGAGTGGGTAAGGGTGGTGTGGCCCTCTATCAAGTGGTATCAGAGCAGGAGATCCTGAGTGTACAAGCAGATCGCCGAAGTGTGAGGCAGTTTGTACCAGGACCTTGGTTGGGCAAAGTTTATCAGAGCTTGTGGATTGCAAATCCGTTGTCCTAGACTTGTGATGTGGTTCCTGATTGTTCGTGCAAGGTGGCAGGTTGTGATCTGACTTGTAAACAATTCAAGGTTGTCACAAGGAGCGTAGGAAGGATTTGTTGCAGAGGGTTTACGAAGATCTTGGGAGATGGCTCCAAGAGGATTGGACCCTAAGATGATTGCAAAAATCTATGATATAGTGGAGAGGAATTTTTCTAAGATGTTTTCTCGGTTGGATGCTAGATTGGTTGATCAAGCTAAGAAGGTCAAGGTGAGAGAGGATGGTTTTGCTGATCAGTTTGTGGAGCCTGATGCAGAACCTGTAGAGCAACTAGAGGTTGTTGCTAAAGATATTCCTAATGTTGTTGATGCTGGGACAGAGGTTGGTTTTCATGATCAATTGGTTGAATCTGACATGGAGATTATGGAGCACTCAGGCGTGGATGATCCAGTTGTTGGAGGTGAGTTATGTACTGCAGAGCATCTTGTTGTGAGCAATGAGGTTGCTGGTGTTGAGAGTTTGGCATGTGTTGATGGAGATCTACATGTGGCTGTTGATGTGGGGTTTGTTGCTATGGGTGTGAATTCACTAGTTGCTGATGTGGATGAGAGTTTTCTGTTGAAGCATTATGTTCAGTTTGTTCCTGGGAATGAGCATGTTAAGATGCTGGTGTGGAGGATTTGCATGGTGGTTTTGTTGTCCCTATTGAGGTGGAAGCCTTTGGTGAAGATGAAGATGGTGGTAGATCTTTCTTTTGACATCAAAGTGTGGGACACACTTTTGTATTTACCGGGGGAGTCTGATGCAGGAGCATCTTGCATGGAAAAATTATTGGCAAAAAAAAAAAATTGAAAAAAGAAAAATCTGGAGGAGAGAGAAAGTGACAAAAATTAGAGAAGAAATAATAAATAAATAAAAAGGGAAAAAGGAGGAATTTCTATTTTCGAGGTGCATAGGTGGCATAAAATTAAAAAAATGAGAAATTAGTTGTCATTCCATTAATCAAGGTGTGTAGGTGGCATCTTAGAAGCTTGTGGAAAGTTTCTTAAATTTTGCATTTAATATTTGTTGTGATCCATAAAGGAAATATAATTTTCTGATTGGGCCACATGGTGGTGCTTAGTTGTAATTCTAGAAGGTTATGGAAGTTGTAGAAGGTTGTGGAGGAATTCTAGAAGGTTGTGGATAAGTCATGCATGGGGTGGTAATTGCCTATTTAAGCAAGGCATATGAGCATTTCTAAATCAAGCTCAAGGGGAAGCTTGAGGAGTAGAAGCTCGAGGAGTAGAAGCTTGAGAAGTAGAAGTTGTGGAAGGAGAAGATCAAGGAGAAGCTTGATATCATCTTGTGGGTTTTGTAAGGATCTTCAAGTATAATAAAATTTCTTGTGAAGCATTTTTTTAATTTCTTTTGGTCTCGATATTGTTGCTTTCTTGATTGTGAGTGGGTAAGGGTGGTGTGGCCCTCTATCACATGTCATCTCTCACATGACACACATGAGCAAAAACTAGTGATCACAATCTCTAATCAATCTCAAATTCAATATAAGAAAAACTAAGCATCCAAGAACATAACCAAGACTAGAGATAAATCATGAAAATCATAACCTGTATCATGTCCTTCTACGCACACCTCTAGATGTAAACTGTACAAGTATGATCTCCTCTAGAAGACCCCAACAAGAAGCCATAATAACACCCAAACCATACCATATAACTAATCATGGATGTAAGCCTCTCACAAGAAGATAAAACTCATAAACCATTTCTAATCCAAGGAATATGCCCAATATAAAACCATCTCCCAAACTCAACCAGCATAGAAACATATGCAAATGGAGATAACCGTAGCTCAAGATCCATATCCATGAAATACAAGCATAAACATAATGGACCTAAGAAAAACAATGGGCTATACCTCTCAAGTAGAGAACCAATGAGTAGACCAAGAGTGGGGTATGAGAATGTTCATTAAGATATCCAAGTCTCATGCCAAGACTCATTTAAGAAAAATCTCCTCTCAAGTCCATATTGGGTGAATACCCCTTGGAATCTCTTGCTGAAACCATCAACCATCCCAAAAAATACTTCTCTAATCCAAGAGAAATCAGCATGATTAATGTCTCTAAGTATCCATGAGCACCTATAACCAATCAATCCATGCCAACTCCAAATGCAACGTAGCAGTAGAATGAAGTATCCAGCTTATGATCAATGTACTCAATACTAAGAAACTAAACCAAGATCATTGTCAAAGTTCCAACCATGGCCTCAGGAATATAAACATGACAACATGATCTAAACCATCTCAACTAAAGAGATAACATGATCCATATGAACATATTATAACATGTCAATAATCTAAACATGTATCAAGAGTATACCATGACATAAAAATGAAACCATCCTCACACCAAAGATAATATGTCAAATAAAACTATAAACCACACCTTTACCATGAACTCCTTTAGTCCTCAAGATACAACCATCTCCACACACCATGAAGAAAACCATCTCCACATACCATGAAGAACCATCTTTAAACACCATGAAGATAACCAAGTGCACCATGCAAATGCCAAAAACACTTATGTAGCAATAGGATCTAAGACAAACCTCTTACATCTGCAAACACTCAATAAATATCAATGCTAGAAAACTCCCACTCAACCATGGTACCTAGTCACTCATGACATCATAAAATCCATATTCTACATGAAGATCCTCTAGGTCTATACACACACAACCAAAGTGTTAGTACCAAGTGAAACCAAGATCTCCAAACCAAGAAGATAAAAACCAAACTAGGAAATAACCCTGCACTATCACTTTGTCACTACCACAAGCTCTCACTAAACTATGTATCCAAGCTATCCATGACATCATGATTAAAAAACCATCCTCTAACCATGAGAATCAACCAAGGAACCAAACCATCAAAGAACTCAAAGTGCACATCATAAGCTCCTCAAAAGAAACTAAATAACCATGATCCTCAACCAAGAAGATATACCACCATAACCAAATTAGGAATCCAAACCAATGAACATCAAGGATGTACATGTATATCTGATCATGTCATGTCAAAATCTATGGCACCATGATTACATACATGAACTGAGCATCTAACTCTTAAAATGTCCAACCTATCAAAATAAAATAGTCAACCACAATCCTCCACCGTGACTATACCTAGTAACAACATCTTCTCTCCTTCTACATGAAGAAAAATATCAGAAAATCATGTGACTTAGGGCATAGAAAACCCAAATCAAAGCCACCAATTTGAAATTGCATCAATAATGAAAGATCATTGAGCAAGGACAACCCATAACCAAGGTTTAAATGCAACATGTTAGTATAGATTTCTTACAACACTCCATAGCTTGTAGATCCAACAAGTTATCATACATATCCAAACCAAATACTGATAACCATATCATCATGAGACCAATCTAAAATATGAAGTGAGTATACAATGACATCAAATCTTAAATCTCCAAATATACAATGTCACAAACTCACAATGCTACCATAGTCCATATATATCATAAACTATTCAAATCAATATATCACCAACTAAATCATCCCAAACTTGTACCAAATATGAATCAATGTGTAGAGCTCTCCAAGAGTTTTCCATTGACGACTCAAAATCCAAAATTTGACTCAGTATGCCCACGTTATGCCCTAATTTGTGCTCAAAATAAATAACATCCAAATTTTAGGCTCTCAAAACATGACATAATGTCAAAATCACATAGCCAAACTTATAGCAAGATGTAGTGCTCTGAATTATCTTCCCAATGCTTGTATGGAGTCTAAAATCCAATATCCTAAGAGAAAGTTATGGGCATTTCACTAAGACAATCTTTTTACCATTTTTTCTATATTTTTTTTTTGTTTACAAAAATTTTGACGGGATTAAATTTGATGGCCATCATAAACTAAAACTAAAAAACTCTTTCATTTCCTATAAACATGAAAAAACTAGGGCATATTATATATCAAAATTCATGGAAACATTGACCCAGATCCAATGGTGAGGTTTGGTTTTATCTAGGAGGTCATTTCTACAAGCTCCCCTTAAAAATCTCATTTAAATGAAACATCTAAAAAAACCCTTTTGTCCAACAATTTCACATGCCCAAAATCTACCAACACCCCATCATAACAACAAACCCAAAACCCTCAGATCTGCAATAAATAACTCATATATATTTCCCTCTCTTTTATCCTCTCATGCATTCCCATGGATTCAATCTAGGGTTACAATAATAAAACCATAGATTTAATACCACTTGTAAGAAAAATTGCAATAAAGAATATAACCATTTCCACATAACCTATAATAGATCTGAAATAAATATGCAATTAAAATCTATATGCAAAAGAATAGACAACATACTCACAAAAATGTGTCACAAGATATAATTTGGAAAACCCTCATTAAGGAAAAAAATCTAGCCTCCAAAAGTATCTATCACCATATATTATTCAACAAAAAATACCATTGTAGTGCAACTATGGAAGCCTTCAAAGCCATAGCCACAACCAAGCAATCCATGTGAACAAGCATGAATCCACAAATCCCATGCCATGCTTCCAACCTTCACAAATGCTTCCTTGGCTAACCTATCAAGCTTTGTCTCCCTCAACTCTTTCCCTTTTTTCCCTTCTTTTTTCTCCCTTTAAAAACTACCCTTGTGATTCCTTATATAGTAGCAAGTCCCACAAAACCACCGAGTGGTATTATATAAACTATGTGCTAAAACCATGTGCTACTTAACCCATTGACCCCACATTTAATATTGAAAATTTAATTCTTTTCTCCAATATTAAATAATTACATAAAAAATTATCACAATGTTATAATACAACTCATCAATTTTATCCCATGAGAATATTTACACGTTGCACATCCATCTAGAGGCAAGATTAAATAATAAAATAAAATAATACAATATAACAATATTATGTAATGTGTGCAACACCCATTATCTCAACAAGGATTGGGCATGCAGTATGGATGAAAGAAAGAGCACCAGTGGTGGAGCATTTTTTCTTGGGGGAACATTGGTTTCTTGGCTAAGAAAGAAGCAAGATTGCATTTCATAGGGTATAGTTGAGGCAGAGTATGTAGCAACGAAAAATAATTTTAATCAAGTTATGATGATGAAGCAGATGCTAAAGTATATTGGGATTGAGTTTACAGATCTGGTTATTATATATTGTGATAAGACAAGTAATGTAAGTATGTCTAAGAATCATGTATTGAAGTCTAAGGCTAAGCATATATCTATTAAGTAGCATGTCTTGAGAGAGAAGGCAATGAAAAAAGAGATCATATTAGAGTATGTGAGTACTAAAGATCAGATTATAGACATATTTTCAAAACACTTACCTAAAGATACATTTAAGTACTTGAGAGGTACGCTTGGGATTATGCCCCTACCTAATTCTAAGTAGATGATGCAGAGAATGCATCAGTCCAGTGGTACAAAGCACTATTGTTAGACTAGAATAAATGGCGATGCTTCTCATATGGGGGAGTATCTATGATTAATTGAGTCATTGAGGACTCTTGGTATTGAATAATGTCTTTTGACACTTGAGCTAGTTGTACAATGAAGTAGTAAATTAACATAATGAGGCTTTTATCATTGATGTCAATGGGGGAGAGTGTATGAAAAAATCTTCTATCTCCTAAGTATGTATGGGGAGAGATAGTTATTAGGGAGATTTAGAAATATTCATGTAGGAAAGAACGTGGAATATCTCTATCGAGAAGATATGAAACATGAAGACTTCTAATGTATGGTAAGTTGTTTAAATGTGAACAATTATTGTTGATCCTAAGAAGATACAGAGTAGAGCAGTGTTCTAGAGGTTTTCAGACTTTATTGATGAAGAGGATTTGAAAAGCTGAGAGTAGTAGCAGTAGCAGCAATCGAGTACTCTTTGGTAATCTTGGGACTTAGATTGTTTTCATCTATGTTGCCATCAATGCCAAAGGGGAATATTATTAGCATAAATGTTGATGATATTCTTTTGGGGGAGTATTCTAAGAATTGGAGAGTATTGACATTTTGCATTCATGACTGTGGTTGTCATTGATGTCAACATAGTAGTAAGTTTGTGAAGACTAATTGAGTAGCAGACATAGATCTTAGTTGTATAGATAATGTTTTGATTATCTAGTGATGTGTGATCATGGAAATGTCCTATAATGTGTCCTTTTGTTAAGGTTCAATGCACATAAATTAAGTTGAAGATGTACAAAATATATGCTTGATTTATAGAAAGTAGTACAAAGACAAAGTACCTGAGAAGCGATTTCTAATATTTTTATTATAACTTATAATAGAGATATACTCTGATGTTGCATGGTTAGTTAGTGACATATGACAACCTAATGATGATGTCAGTAGATGTGAAAGCTGTAATGTCCCTTTACTAATTTTTTATGATATTTCCAGCCTCAAATCAAAACTTTTAAAATCAAACAACTAATATTACAAAGATCTGCCAATTTTCCAATAAAACCCAAATCGGGTATGTCCAAATTAGTGCCAAAAACTTCACAACTTCACAAATTATTAATAAATCTGAAAATGGACATTTTTACAAAAATTTCAGCAGCATAACAGCCTACAAAATGACATTTCCAGATTTGTATAGCCTTTACACAACAGCTCACAAATGTAGGGCAAAACTATGCTCAACCGGGCTCTCGAAATTAACACAAAATGCTCAGAAACACCACAAAACACTCATAAACTATCTCAGGAGTTTAACCATGACCCAATACATATATTCAGCTCTATTTTAACATCATAAAGTCTGAAATACAGTAGCAAACCAAACTGATATGAAACACTCAGCTGAAAACCCAAACTCAAACCAAAAACAACCCCGAAAACACCCAAATCGGCACTATTCAGCACAAAGGTAAACTCTGTATGAGCATGCACATGGAATGGCTTCAAAATCCCATGCTTAGCCTTCCTAGAAACCTGCAAACTCCCATTCTTGGGTCTCCTTCTCCACAGGTTTGGCAGCCTCTGAAGAACAACAAGAAAATTAGCAAGAATCAAGATGTAGAATGAGCCCAAAATGCCTCCAAACCCCTTTTAAAGAGGGCATAACCCTAACTCACGTCCAAGAGGGGTTAATAAAATATAATTTAATAATAATTTTTATTTATTAGTCCATTGGTTTCCAAAGATTAGCCCCTTTTTCCGAAATTTCACCTTTTTGGAGCCTGCCTGCCTTAACAAAGTTTTTTTTTTAAAAATTATTTTAATAGGGGACATGACAAGTCCTCCCCTCCCAAATATTGCTTGTCCTCAAGCAATGAAGGTTGGAATTCTCAAGAATATGTGCTCCTTCCCAAGTTGCATCCTCTAGTGGTAATCCTTTCCATTTGACCAAATGCTCTATGATGCTCCTATTTCTCAACCTTTTCTCTCTTGTATACAAAATCTCTTTTGGTATCAAAACTAATTTCCCTTCATCATCAAGAGGTGGTAATTCTGTAGATACTATGGCTTGCTGGCCTAGAACCTTCTTTAAGCAAGATACATGAAAAATATTATGTATTTTGTTGTTTGGTGAGAGCTCCAATTCATAAGCTACCTCTCCTACCTTCTTGATGATTTTATAAGGCCCATAGAACCTTGGCTTGAGTTTCTCTGCGCCACTTCTCTTCAAGGTGCTTTGTTTATATGGCTGCAACCTAAAAAATACCAAATCTCCCACTTCAAAAGATCTTTCAATCCTTTTCCTGTCAGCATATATCTTTTGTTGGTTTTGTGCATGTTGTAGATTATCCTTGAGGGACCTTATTATGTCTTGGCTTTTCTTGATGAAATCACTTGCTGCGGGTACTCTGCTATCGGAAAGTATTAGATCAACAAAGGAAAGGGCATCATAACCATAAAGAGCACGAAAAGGAGGCATACCAATAGACATGTGATGAGATGTATTGTAACAATACTCCCCTAGGTGTAACCATTTCACCCAAGCATGTTGTTGATTTGAAACATAGTTCCTCAAATATCCTTCTATCCATTTATTAACTATCTCTATTTGTCCATCTGTTTGAGAGTGATAGCTAGTACTGGGAGTGAGTTCAGTTCCTGCCAAATGAAAGAGCTCCTTCCAAAAAGAGCTGAGGAATCTACTGTCCCGGTCACAAACAATGTTTCTAGGCAAACCATGTAATCTAAAAATTTCCTTGAAGAACAATTCGGCCACTTGTGATGCCTTGAAATCAGATGTGATAGGAAAGAAATGTGCATACTTAGTTAGTCTATCTACCACCACATATATGCAATCCTTACCTTGAACCTTGGGCAATCCAGTGATGAAATCCATGGAAATACTTTTTCATTTTTGTTCGGGAATAGGAAGTGGCTGCAACAACCCTGCAGGAAAATTTTGCTCACTCTTGCTTTGTTGGCATACCATACATTCCTTAATGTGTTTAAGGACATCCTCCTTCATACCCTTCCATGAAAAGCGCTCTCGAATTTGCCTGTATGTCTTGAAGTATCCCTGGTGACCAGCCAAAGGTGTGTCATGAAAGGCCCTCAATATCCTCTCCTTATTTTTTGACCCTGGCACTTAGAAGATCCTGTTCTTGTAATAAATCAATTCATCAACAACCTTGTACCTGTTATCATCCACTAACTTATCCAAAATCTTGGTGGCAAATGAATCTTTAGCATACTCTAAAATTATGGAGACCTTCCAGTCAGCCGAGATAGATGATAAGGAACACAAAGTTGGCTTTCTTGAGAGAGCATTAGCAACCACATTATTCTTTCCTTTCATGTATTCAATATCAAAATCATAAGCTTGCAATTTGCTTACCCATTTTTGTTGACGATCATTCAAATCCCTTTGGTTCAAGAAGAACCTGAGGCTATTATGGTCTTTCTTTACAATGAATCTCCCACATACCAAATATTGTCTAAACTTATGAAGTGCATGCATGATTGCCAACATTTCCTTATCATAGATGGAGTACCCTTTCTCTGATTGATTTAATTTTTGACTCTCAAATGCTATTGGATGTCCCCTTTGAGTTAGGACAGCCCCTATACCTTCTCCAGAAGCATCACATTCAACAACAAAAGGTAAAGAGAAATCTGGAATTGCAAGCACAGGGCATGAACTCATTACCTCCTTAAGCTTATCAAATGTTTTTTGTGCCTCTTCTGTCCAAACAAAAGCTCCTTTCTTTTTCAAATCAGTCAAGGGGGCAGCAAGCTAAGAAAATCCCTTCGCAAATCTCCTATAGTAGCTACACAACCCGAAGAAACCTCTCAACTGTGTAAGATTAGTGGGTGGAGGCCAATCCAAAATTGCCAGGATTTTTTGTTGATCAACCTGTACTCCTTTAGAGCTTATAATATGTCCCAAATATAGGATCTCTGTCAAACCAAACTCACATTTAGATAGCTTAGCATAGAAGGATTGCTGCTCCAAGATTCCCAAAACAGTGTCTATGTGCATTAGATTCTCTTCCCATGTTTTACTGTATATCAAGATATCATCAAAAAATACCAAAACAAATTTTCGAAGATGCTGACTGAATACCTTATTCATAAAAGATTGGAATGTTGCAGGTGCATTAGTGAGTTCAAATGGCATAACAAGAAATTCAAAGTGCCCATAGTGACATCTAAAAGTAGTCTTTTCCACATCTTCACTCCTCATTCGGATTTGATGGTAGCCTGATCTTAAGTCAATTTTTGAGAAGTATACAGCACCATGTAACTCATCAATGAGTTCATCTATGCGTGGTATGGGATACCTATTTTTTATGGTCTTCTTGTTTAGAGCCCTGTAGTCTATACACATTCTCATTGTACCATCCTTTTTCTTGACAAGTACCACAGATGATGCAAATGGACTAGAGCTAGGCCTTATGAATCCCATGTCCAGGAGTTCTTTAATAGTTTTTTCAATTTCTTCCTTATAACCTCTTGGATGGCGGTATGGGGTTGTTATAACTGGTTTGGCACCCTGTTCTAACTCCATAACATGCTCAAAACCTCTATCTGGTGGTAATCCTAGAGGCAAATCATTGAAAACTATACTATGCTTATCAAGAATATTTTGAATTTCAAAATGGAAATTACCTTGATTCTTTGGAGAGCTTGTTGGTTGGATTATGACTCCTGCTGCCCATGTTACTTGTCCTCTTTGAAAAGTCCTCTCCATCCTCTTTGCAGAGACCACCTTAGGTGCTCCATTCGATAACCCTCTCAATATGACTTCTTTCCCATTGGAATGAAATTTAAACTCTATAGTTTGATGGTTCATGTAATAGCCTCTGATAGAGTGCAACCATTGAACACCCAATACAAGATCTGTCTCCCCAATACCAACCACATAGAAGTCATCACATAACTCAAAATCTCCTAAGGTCATCTTGAGTTGTTTCACCACCCGTGTGCAAGGCATAGTGAATCCATCAGCAACATTAACATTGAATCCCTCAAAATCTTTTGCTTTAAGCCCTCTTTTCATGACAAATCCCTCATCAATAAAATTGTGAGTTGCCCCACTATCAAGAAGAATACTCAACCTTTTCCCTGCTAGTACCCCTCGAATTCGGAAGGGATGGTATCTTGGGACTCCTGATAATGCTGCTAAAGTGCCATCCTTGCTGATTTCTTTTACTTTCTCTTCTTCTACCTCCTCCTTAGTATCATGAAATTCCTCATGCTCATCTGAATCAGATTCTGAAGCAACTTCAATATAGTGCACTTGACCTTTCCCCAAACATCTGTGTCCTGGAACCCATGGTTCTCTACAAGTAAAACAAAGTTTTTTCCTTCGTAATTCACTCCTAGTCTCTTCATCTACCTTCTTTTTTGCCACATTTGTCACATCTTTTGGTGGTAGTGTTGGGAAAGTCTTTTTATGAAAATTTCCCTTATGTTGCCAAAGATTTGGGGGTTTTTGATTAGTGATTGATTTCATAGGCACACAAGTTTCAAGTTGCAAGCTTCTTTTGATAGATTCCTGTAAGGTTGAGGGTGAGAAAGCCTTAACCAAACCCTTAACAGAATCTTCTAAACCATCAAGAAAAAGATAAACGGTCCTCTTTTCACTCATATCAGGTACCATAACAGCCACCTTTTGAAATTCTTCTATATACTCATTAACTGATTTGGTTTGCTTCAACGTTAACAATTCTTTAAAGTACTCTTCATCATCCTTGAGGTCAAATCTATCTATCACCCTTTGACTGAAATCTTCAAATGTAGTTACTTGATCGTGACCTTGAGTAGTCATTCCATGATACCACCAATCATAGGTTGCATCTTCCAAGTGTAGACTTGCAAATTGAATAGCATCACTATCTGTCACGGGGTTAAGTGTGAAGAAAGTTTGTAATTTTTGTAGCCATGCTCTAGCTGAAATTTTATTTGTTCCATCAAAAGTAGGTGCTGTAAACTTGCTTATTTTATTTTTGAGCTCTCTTCCACTTGTGTCATGTTCCCTCCTGTTCTCTTTCTTGGGCATCAAAGCGTTCATCATATCCACATATTCTCTAAAATGAACTGAACTATGAAAGTCATCATCTAAGCCATTGTAAGTAGCTCTTAATGTAATCAAATTACTTGTAACCTCTTCCACTGGATTAATGGCTGGATTTGGTACTGGTGGCTCATTTGCAGGCAAGAAAATAGATTTGGTTGATTTAGATGGTGTGGATCTCCCATTTCTTGGCTCCTCTGAAGTGCTCCCTTTCTCATTAATAGATGCAATTCCTTGTAATTTTTCTGTCAATATTCGTAAAGCCTCTCTAGTTTCTGCCAAACCATCCACTGTTTGCTTCTGAGTATTTTGGATGTCTTGGAAGAATTTCTTTGCCATCTCATCTGGATCAGCCATACCTTTTTCTTCCTTGGATTTTGTACTTTTGCTTTCAACTGGGGGTTTGATCAAAATTTCTTTATTCTTTTCTCGCTGCAAATATCTTTTTTCTCTTTCACTTAGTTGCATGCAATCATAAAATATGACATGCAAAATCTGGGTAGTTATCAAAACTTGACATACAAGATCTGGGTAGTTGTTAAAACTGACATGCAACTTCTACAAACCCTCAGGCTGGCAAGATCACGGCTCTGATACCACTGTAATGTCCCTTTACTGATTTTTTATGATATTTCCAGCCTCAAATCAGAACTTTTAAAATCAAACAACCAATATTACAAAGATCTGCCAATTTTCCAATAAAACCCAAATCGGGTATGTCCAAATTAGTGCCAAAAACTTCACAACTTCACAAATTATTAATAAATCTGAAAATGGACATTTTAAAAAAAATTTCAGCAGCATAACAGCCTACAAAATGAAATTTCCAGATTTGTATAGCCTTTACACAACAGCTCACAAATGTAGGGCAAAACTATGCTCAACCGGGCTCTCGAAATTAACACAAAATGCTCGGAAACACCACAAAACACTCATAAACTATCTCAGGAGTTTAATCATGACCCAATACATATATTCAGCTCTATTTTAACATCATAAAGTCTAAAATACAGCAGCAAACCAAACTGATATGAAACACTCAGCTGAAAACCCAAACTCAAACCAAAAACAACTTCGAAAATACCCAAATCGGCACTATTCAGCACAAAGGCAAACTCTGTATGAGCATGCACATGGAATGGCTTCAAACTCCCATCCTTAGCCTTCCTGGAAACCTACAAACTCCCGTTCTTGGGTCTCCTTCTCCACAGGTTTGGCAGCCTCTGAAGAACAACAAGAAAATTAGCAAGAATCAAGATGTAGAATGAGCCCAAAATGCCTCCAAACCCCTTTTAAAGAGGGCATAACCCTAACTCACGTCCAAGAGGGGTTAATAAAATATAATTTAATAATAATTTTTATTTATTAGTCTGTTGGTTTACAAAGATTAGCCCCTTTTTCCGAAATTTCACCTTTTTGGAGCCTGCCTGCCTTAACAAAGTTTATTTATTTTTAATTATTTGAATAGGGGACATGACACAAGCCCTAGTGTCACACATGTGAGAAGTTGTATAGAGTGTGAGCTGATAGTGCTATTGTAATTATGAATTAAATAATTATCTCACTGTAATTAATTGAGAAAGCCTCAAGGTTGACTCAAGGAATTATTTTGAAGATACAGTATAAAGGAAAGATAATTTTCTTGTTTGTAATAGGTATTGTATGTATCGAATGTGTTGAACAAGTGTCAAGTATCAAAAAGATTAGAGTGTTTGGTGAATGCAAGTAAGCGATTGAAGGGATTATTGGATGAGAGTGTTGTGATATGGTTACAAGATTAGAAGGAGCAAAAGTCTAGTTGAAAAGGCAGAGCAAGAGGAAGGAGTAGAACTATTCATTTCTATTATTTTGCAAAGAATAATACAGAGATAATTTGGGTAGTGGGTTCTTTGGTCTTTCCCTTGAACCTTTTTGGATAGTGGGTCCATCTATCTTCTACAACTTTTAACAGGGTTGGCACAACTCCTAATAGGGGTCGAATCTCTTATCAGGGATTCAATGTCTCCTAACAGGGACTAATATGCACTGAATATTACTATAGACTCCTAATAGGTTCCATCATGTAACAAGGGATATTTATATTAGAACACCATCTTGTGGGTAGCATCCCCATCGGGGTTTTCCCTCTGATCAAGGGTTTCCCTTGTTAACATATCTAGTGTTATTGTGCATGAGTATCTTGTTGCGGTTTCTAATTATATTGCTCATATAGTTAATGTTTAATAAGGTTGATATTTGTGATATTATTTGGATAAGTGATTCACCCCTCCCCCTCTTAATTATATTGGTGGACTATATATTCTAACAATTTCTTATTTAGATATAGAGGAAACAAGCCAATTGTGGTAATGCTTCCATGGTGACTATTACTTATCCCTCTAACAAAAAACTTATGGTACCTACATACAAACATGCCAAAACAAATAACCGTGAACACTAATAGATGAAACAAATGCTAAAGTATTTTGGGCAAACATTTTAAAATGACACTTTTTGACCACCTAGTAATTTATGGGTCCTACAGAAAGCTCTGTAAATGTAAGAAAGTTACTTATGTCACTTTTGTGCAGACAAATGTGATATGCATCATATAAAATAGACATATATCCACCTAAATTTCTTCCACATAATAGTAACACACATGATATTACTAGGTATTCTGCCAGAGGCTTATATGAAATTTTTTCCTTTTATGATATCTCAAATTATGACTTAAACAATCACTCATTCTCTCATCTTGAAGTTTGTGTTGAGGACTTGCAAGCTACTTTTAAAATCTGATAAATCATGTATGTGACACAACTCTTTTAAGATTAAGGAAAACAACTATTAGAGCCATATGCAATAATGAGAATCCCAACAACTTTGTTTTGATATTCGCTTATTTTCTTGCATAGAAATTTACAGAACCTCCAACATAGCTAAAATAAATGTACAAGATTTATTTGAGTGAGGTAATGGTTAAAATTTGATCATATTTTCATTAAAAACATAGAACATGAGCATAGCAAATGAATAATAGAAAAATGTGATTCATTGTAAATTTCAAAAGATTAATCATTTTTTAAGATTTAGACCCATTCAACAATTATCTGCCATGACAGGAATTAAAAATATAAACATATCATATCAATATACATCATTTAATTAATTACCAATTTCAATATTATGCATACATTAAATTAATTTCGATCATCAATTAATTTTCAACAATCTCTAAGATCTTGTATCAAAAAATATAATTATATTTTTGATAAGTTCATTATTTCACAACTATTCAACCTCTATAATAGAGAAAAAATCAAATACTACTCAATGGTTGAATTTAGAAATGAGTAAAATCTATGAAGTAAATCAACAATAAGTTTCAAACAAACAATGCTCTTTTATACCACAATGTCAATATGTAATAAGAACTACTACTTTTCAAATGAAAAATTGGGACTATTTTTATTTAAAGAAAACCAAATATCTTCATCAAACCATAATACTAAGCAAAAAAAGATATATATTTGTTAATACTATTTAATAAATAATAACTTGATCCAAAATATTAAAGATGGAATTGATTTATTTTTTCTTATCCTTTAAAGGACTAAATTAATAAGTGCACTTTACCCTCCTATATGAAATTCATGATCATGTATTTTATTTTATTTTCAATATTTATGTAATGCCCACCCTTAGTTTACTTTATATTATATATGTTGAACTCTTTTAGGCCTATTTCATACATGTGTTATTTTCAGAGATATATGGTATGATGTTATTTCATGACTTCACAATATCATTTATGGTTACATAATTGATTATTTTTCATGTATTGTCTATTGATTATGATTACTTATGTGTTAATGTTTCTTTAATGATTCTTAGTTAGTAAATGTGATTGCTTTCATAAATATGTCAAATGATATGTCTTTAATGATAATTGTTTACATTCATAGTAATGCATTGTTATATTTGAGAATTTGATGATTTGACTCATGATGCATGATGGTACATACCTCATACTTGCATGTGTATGGTGTGCATGTCTGCTCTCTCTCTCTCTCTCTCTCTCTCTCTCTCTCTCTCTCTATATATATATATATATATATATATATATGCACATGTACATGCTCATATTTTCAAGATGTAGGTGTCAGGCATTGACTTCCTTGAATTGTCAGGACGAGTGTGCCCTATCACAATAACTCAATGGTAAGAATGGGAAGATAATGGTCAGGTCCAATCCTAGCAATAGCCTAAACACTTGTCCTGCAACGAGGGCTCGTAACTGACTCTCTACCCCTTTTTAAAACCCACGATTTTATCTTTGTGTGTGTTGTTGGAGTTTGGGTTATGAATGGTTTTGCTTATGTCGATTTGAATACATTATTTTTTTGGATAAAAGGTTTAATTATGATATTTAGATCAATCACCTAGTATTGGAATTATTAAGTATTATTTAAATAAAAGGAAGAATTATTATATCATGATATTTAATTATTTGAGAAATTAAATTAAGTAAATTTTTTTTTTAAAATTTAAAAGACTTGATTTAAAAGATTAAATGTGAAAATTAGAAAAATGATAAATTGAAATGTTAAAGACTAAATATTGATTTATCATGAATATTTAATCAATGATAAAAAAATTAGAGTTGCACATATTGGTGGGCTTTAATTATTATTAATGATTAAACTAATTATATGTAATTTGATTACAGATTAATTAATAAAATCAAAATAAAATTTTTGAGTGGGAAATAAGTTATTTAATTTAAAAGAAAGGACATTTATTTATTTTATCATAAAAAGATAAATCTATTTTGTGAAATAGAAACTAAATAAATAAAAAATATGTATTTATTTAATATTAAAAGAAAGGGAAAAAAAGAAATTATGTATTTCTTTTTTAAAAAAAAAAAAGTAAAATGATTTTATTTATTTTTGAAAAATATAAGGAAATAAAGAAAAATTATTATTTTATTTTAGTTGAGTTACCTTCTTTTGTATGTTTACTCATTTTAGAAGCTTTAGTTTTACTAGTTTTCTTTATTTATTTATTTTTATTAAGAGGTCATTCTGGGCATTTTTGAGGGGAAAAAAATGAATTTTTTGAAGAACAATAAGATAATTTAGAACTAGGATTTTAGAAGACAATTTACAGCTTATGCATTTAGATTTTGAAGTAAAACATTTTTTTCAAATCTTGAGAGTAGAGTTAGCAACTGGGTTTTCTTCTTCTTCATAAAAAATCAACTTGGTGTTTGAAGGTAGGCACTTTAAAATCTCTTTGTATTTTCCATTGAAAAGATTGTCTTCTATGTGTTTTCTTGATTATGAATAAATTTGTTTGCAATTACTTGTGTATCAAATTGAGGGTTTGAAACATGTAATCTTTCTATAATTTTTATTTAATATTTTTTTCAAGAATGTAAAGATACTTTTAGACATCCATTTGGATTTTATTTAACATATATAAAATTTATATGCAATTTTTTTGTACAGACATTGTTAAATATTGATTGTCATGCTAAAACTAGGTCTATTGAGTTTGATTTTTCAATTAGAGCTATAGGAACAGTCACTTATAAATTTTGCAAAATATATGTTTAGAAAAATATCTTCTTTGTGATTTTAAATAAGTCTATTATGAATAATTTTCTTGATTTTCAAGAAGATCCAATAGTTTGAACAAAAGTTGTGTTCTTTCTTCTAAACTGACAACCTTCAAATCTAACTAGTGCTGCTAGGAAGATTTATATTTTACACCATTCAAATTAACTTTTCTTTAGGACTAGTAGTAATGAAAAATGTGTGAAATTAAATTATCTTTCCATCAATATAGGTTTAAGATCCATATTATTCCATATGAGATTATAACATTTAAATTACTAGCTGATTTACATAGAGAAAATGCATAAAAACTCATTGTTACAAACTTTAAAAATATTTTATCTTTATTGTTAAATATTATTGATTTCAAAATAATAATATATAATTCATTATAAAATAATTATATAATTAACATACTAAATTTATCTACACTTATATACAATTTATATAATCAAACAAAACTTTTTAAAATAGTCCAATTCAAATCATTCGATGGAACCTTGTATTACATGATGTGTGTTTATTTGAGGTTTTGTGGTATTTTTTTTGTGATAGGTTTTGGAGATTTTATTGGGAATTTTTATTTTCTGATGGCTTTTATGTGAACTATGTAGCTGGCCAAACAAGGATGTGCACTAGAGGCATCTTTTAAGATTTCTTTTATGATGGTTATTTGACTAGATGCCAAGATGTACTTTATGATTCAAAATTGAGGCTTATGTTTATGAGATTTTGATTTGGTGAGCATATATGATGAATTGGTTTTTGAGAACCAACTTATTTTTTGGGTTGTGTATTAAGGAACCAAAGTTGATCATTATGAGTGTTGTAATATTTGGGACACAACTATGGTTTATGTGAGTTTTAGGAGGGCAGTCTGGGTGCATGTCTATGTGAGTGGCTTGCAATGGGGGCTGGGGCCCAAAGTTTCTTCCAAGGTAACTCATAGTAAGCTATGTAACAAGTGATAACATAGTAATTGAAATACTTTCCTTCCCTATGCCTTGAGATAAATTAAAAAGATAAGTTAGAGATTTTTCCTTATATATGCCTTGAGTGCTTATATAGAATAAAGATGAGAATGAGATGATACCTTGAGAAGTATGACTAATCTCCTCATCTTCACAAAAGGGTATTCATGTTCTGCATACAGTCACTATGAGGTTGAGGTCCTGAGAGATTGCTAGGGTAACCTTAGAGTTGGCTCTTGTGATAACACTCTGTAGTATGTAGCCTTAGTCTCCTTCATATTTTTTTGTATTTTCCTCTAGTGATGCATTTATTATTAGATGTATTTATTGTTGGTGTTTACTTCCATTGATGGTGATTGGATTTATTTTACTTTCATTGAAGGTGATTGGTGATTCTTTGTTATTGTACTTTTGACATATGTCTTTTGACTTGAGGTGGATATATTTTGTGGAGTTTATCTCATGTTTATACTTGGTCTATGTATTTTGACTTGGTATGTGGTGTTGGTATTGCATGAGTGTTCTTTCATCTTTGATTATCTTTCCTTCTTCGGTAGGTTGTTACCTTTGAGGTAGATTTGGCTATTAGGATTCCTTACCTAGGAATGTTTTATGGTTTGATTTTCCATATGTGGGTCATTCATTATCTTTCCTACAAGGTGGGAGTGGAATCCTAACTAGGTAACCACATAGTCGAGAGGTAGTGACTTCTTACTATTTGGGTCCCTCTTAGATTTATAGATGTTGGAAGTTCGATAATGTAGTTGTACTTTTATCATTCTTATCCCTATCTTGGAGAATTCTATTCAATTAATGTATTTATATTGTTATAATGTATCTTGTATTTTGATATACTTGTATCTATTCTCGCATACCCTGCAACATGTGCAGTGGATGCTACCCATTATATGTATTTCATTGTATCAATTGTATTCATGCATTTTCTTATGAGATTAATATGTTATATGATAATAGAAATTATGCTTAAAACTTAAACAATTAATAAAAAATCTTAAACATAACTCAACCTAAAGGAACCCTTAAGGAATGAGATCTATAGTGTAATTGAATGTGTAAATGTTGTGTTTGTGTACGTTGCTTCCACATTGTTGCTTTGATGTTTAATGAACTTTATCAAAAAAATAATTCAGTAAACTTTGCAACATATTAGGTTTATTTCTTTTGTGTTCCCAAGTGGGACATTACTATTTATACTTTCCAATCAATTTTTTCGCTAGTTCATTCTCTAAAAATTTAGAAAAAAAATGTTACTTTTGATAACCATGCTCATTAGTTATCATACATTCGATTCACAATTGAATTCACAATAGTAATTCTATTATAAAATTTAATTATTTTCTATACTCTAGCCACTAAAGGCCTATAAAGTCTACACTTGAGGGCATAAACAACATAATAAGGATATTAGATTGTATAGTGTTGGTTAGTTGCATTTTAGCTTTATAATGAGATCTTTTATGCTTACCACTTTTCTTACAATCTGAAAATTTGGTTTTTGATTATCTCAACCAGTCTCACTCATAATTTATATAAACACTCTTGTTGAACATTTAAGACATTTCCACCTTGTTTCACAAGAAAGATGATATAGACTAGCCTCAAGTTTGAAAGTGAACATCTTTTCATTCCAAAGAACATAATCTCTAAATAGACATTTTGTTGGTATCCAATTTGATCTCAAAATCATCAAGATAATAATTCTTTCTTCCAATTATTTTTATCCACATAACCTTGCAATTTTTTGTAAATGATGTAATCATTTTTGTCTTTAATAAATTAAAGAATGTATCTAATATAAATGTACTTGGTGCAACACATTTTGATTTTAATGATTGATCTTTTGTAGAAAAGATCTAAAATTATTGTTTAAGGTATGACTTAGTTTATAATTTACTAATTAAACAATGAGTATTTTTTTTGAATTACATCAATGAAATGTGGAAATATTTCATTTTCTATATATTTGATTGTGTGATTTACATTAGATTCAGTCATATGAATGTTAAAGAAGTGATACTCTAAAAAAAAACACCATTTAAAATATAACGCAATGTTTTCTTTTTGTATCACCTATAATAAAGTGTTATATGTTTCATCTTTCAATTTATATATTTTTTATATGCATATAGTCAAAATGAAAGTTAAATTGAAAAAGAGGATTATCTATCCTTTATTAGTTTGTGGGTGTATTCAACAATAAATAGCAAACCCCAAGATCCTTGGCAATAGATTTAATAACTTGAGGAAGATTCGTGATGGATAACATTATACATTAAAAGCTTTATAAGTTTGATGGGTCAAACATTTTTCTCTATAAACTATTGGTACAATTGCATTTGTACTCTTTAGGGCTTTGTATCCTGAAAAATGTCAAATTTGGTGATACTTAGATGTCTCTTTATAATGTTTTTAAAATTGAAGGCATGTGAAAATAATAGAAAAGAAATAAAGACACTCATGAATCAAATTTAATATCTGGAACTTGTAAAGCTAATGCATTGCATTACTACTAAATAAATATTGGATAAGTTTGATAGTAGAAAATGAATAATTGCAAAACAAGATTTAAAATGCTAAAAATAAATGAAGATGAAAATTCTTAAAATTGTATGGTCTAGGTGCATGTAGTAGTAAATAGAATTAGAATCATTAGGTGATACATAAAAAAATATGAGGTTTAAAAAATCAATGAACCTAAGGTATTTGTTGCTAAGAAAAGTAACAATTTAGAAAATTATATAGTAGATTATTTTTTATTGGCTCTTACTACATATGAAATAAATAAAAAATTGAAAAATATGGTCTTAAGTTATAGGATGTATTCAAGATTAGTAGGAATATTAAGGAAGATGTTGAGAAACTTAATGAATTTGAAAATGTTGAATCAATTTTTTAATGAGGTTGAGGGACTAAGACAAATGTAAACTTCACCTTTTTAATAGTTTTATGATAGGGAACAATGTTTCTAAATTCTTTTTTAGGGAATAATAGGATGATGGTAAAATAAATGAGAGATATTTATTTCAAAAATCACAAGTAATCCTAATCCATAGAAGATGAAATTAAGGTTTTTCAAGCAATGAACAATAAATACTAACTAGATTTACCTAGAGAGTATATCTGAGCTCTGAAAATAATATTCTCATAAAGAGTTTCCATTCTAGTTAGAATGTAATAACCCTAATTGGCTATAACTTTGTCGAACTCAAATTCTTCTCTAATTCAATTGTTTGAAATTTTATCAAACACTTCGTAAAAAAGCTTCGATACCACTGTAATAACCCCAACCGATTATAACTTCGTCAAACACCAAATTCTTCTCTAATTTAGTTGTTTGAAATTTTTTCAAAGATTTTGCAAGAAAACTCTGATGCCAATGTAATATCTCTGATTACTCACCTAAGAATTTCATCAAACACTTTGGACATGTAAAGGATATATTGCAAATCTAAATTCAAACTTCTTTCTAAATGCCAAACTTTAGCAAGTATGCTAGCAAGGAACTCCAAAATATCTAACAATGAACATGCAAATGTTTTTTTTTTTTTTTTGAAACATATAACACCGGTTACAAATGAGAAAATATGCATCTATGACAATAAGACATTAGGGAAACAAATTTTGATGTAAAACTCTGATATGAATTAGATTACAAATAATTTCTAAATTCTTAAACATGCCTAAGATTTTCAAATCTATCCTCCATGTAATGCAAAATAAAATGGATAGGAACCAGGAAACTACTCAAAAAATTTGGATTATACTATAGCAAGTCACTATAGCAATGACAAAACTGTAGCAATATCCAAATTATTCCTTGAATCATACTCCACCATCTAGCCCTAGGCCACAAATTCGAAACAATAAAAATACTGATTTGTCTTTTCCAATAGTTGCAACCCTTTAGAAGATCATTTACCAATATGCTCAAATAGACCACTTGTATGATGTCCTCCCAATGCCAAATTCATTGGGTATTTCACTAGCTCAAATGGAGGCACACAAAAAGAACTCTATTCTCTAGTGGCAAATGTTGAAACCCTTCCTCAGAGCTCAAAGAAATAAAATAGGCAAATAATGGATTTTAACAATGAAACTCTCACCTCTATTTATTATTTTCCTTCACCCTTCTAGAAGGAAACAAAATATTATTTAATTACACTCTCTAGATGCTTCCTCCTTTTCAATACAATAATTAGTTGCACTTCTAGAAAATGCACTATCTAGAAGCTCCCCCCTTTCCAATACAATAATTAGTTGCACTTTTAGGAAATTAAATTAATTAAATATAAAGTCACATTTAGATTTATTTATATATTTACTTTAATTTATTTTATTTCACCTTATTTCTCCACTTAGCTTTTAGAGAATGAAAAGCTAAGAAATTCATTGAGGGTCTAGAAGATGGGGGACATTACATAGAAATCTTTTCTTCTCTAATCAAAAGTGCAGTCACTACTTGAAATGTAATTCCTACATCTTTTCTTTCAAGTAATTGATAGTAGCTAAAAAGACAGGGGACTAACCCTGAAGTACAAAAAGGCTGATAAATTAGTTGGAGGTAACCTCTTAGTCAACTAATAAATACCAACGTTAAACTTTAAAAAAATATACATGTCCGTAGTCAGCTTAATAGTACTATTAGTATTTAAACTAATATGCACAACATACTATAAAATAAAATAGTGACCCTTATAAAAATGGTTTCTATAAGTTCCCTTAATTAACATAAACATAAAAACCCCATGGGGTACCAAGTTCATAGGTGTAATCATAAAAAATAAAAATAAAAAAAGACATAGACCATGGTTGTCATCCTTCATAGGCACATCCTTGTCAGCATACTCCCCCTCCAATTTAACCGATTTGTCTGAGATGGTCTCTAACCAATTCTTAGCCAGAAACTCATAGATGGATCAAGTGGACTTAGTGACTTTGCCCAAGTCCTTCTCCTTATTTTTTGCCTACAAAAAATAGAGGGTGGTGGCCACAAAGTGCATGAACTTGGTGGAAGATTCCACCAAGGTTTTGAACCTCTAGCAGATAGCAATTTTGTTGTTAGCTAGGTTCCTCATGGATTTCTCTAGCCCTTCTAGTCTCACCTTGCTATGGTTATGCTTGCCTTTCTTCCCAACACCTTTGGGGGTTTCTTTCCTTTGGAAAGTGATATCTTCCCCCCCACTTCTACCCAAGGTAGCCTCAAGGATGTCAAAGACATGGGAGGGACTTTTAGGGATGGGGGTAGGCTTTTTGTCTTGAGGCATTCTCTTCTTTTTAGTAGGTTTAGCATCACTTTTGGAGGAGTCAAAGTTGGAATCATGTATGTGGGGGGGTTTAAACTTTTCCATCTAGAGATGTTTTATGGTCCTCCTAGCACTTTGTTTTCCTAGTATCTAAATTTGACTCTATAAGGATAATTTTAACCTTAGGGTTAATTTTGATATCTAGGGCAGGGGTTTTCTTGAACTTCCTATGGCTAGGGCCAGAGCCAGGGTCAAGGGAGGCTTAGGATGTGACAAAAGCTAGAGGATTAACCAAAAGCATAAGATTTAGGGCAAGGTGCTTGATATAAAGTTTATTCATCAACCCCTAGTGGATGACGTAAAATATTTTCCCCTTGTGTTTCCTCCTATCTTTAAAACTGCAATCTTCTAGTGAATGCAATAATAGAAATAGGAAGGAGATGTGGTCTAGATTCTTGAAATGATTTAGGATAGGGAAATGGTAGTAATATAGTACTTGAAAATGGTCCTCCAAGGTGATGTACCACATGATAGCATAGTAGATGACATCCCAGGGCTTAGAAATGGATTCCCATGAAAAGCCTCTACAAATTCTTGTTAGTACCTCCTTGCCTTTGAAGAACCTTCACAGAATAGCTTCCTCATCAACCTTGGCCTGCCTCCACTAGTTCTTTCATTCCATAGAAAATTCACTAGCCCTCGAAATGGTTTCCTCGAAAATATCAAAACTCATGCCATTGATAGTCACCTTCCCATCCTTCCAAGTCTAGAAGAATTGCATCGAGATAATCTCATTGTGCTTCACCATACCCTCCATATACAGTAATAGGCCACCTTCCTAAAAGTAAACCATCGCCACCTCACTACCACAAATGTTATCTTCCACACCCACCGGTTCAATATGATCACTATTATGTATGCAGTCACTCAGATCAACCACTAATTCTTTAGATGACATACCCTTGTTGTAGGTTCTGAAGTTGCTAGATATAAAATGAAGAACCTCAGCAAATAAAAGGAAAATGCATTGCATGACCATCATAAGTCTACAATGTTTCCCAAAAAAAAAAAACCACTCTTCATGACATGTGTGAGCGATCTCTTTCCATCCTTAAATGGTCATTGCTAGTTGTATCTTGTGTGAGAATTCAATAACATGTCATTTTGATCATTACTAGATCGTTCAGTATATCTTGCCTAATCCACCCTCTACATCCTTTTTTAGTAATAATCAATGCTCATGACAACCGAAAGAACAATGAAAATCAGTAAACAATTGTGCCAAGAAATACCTTTATGAAACGCCTTGGTCACATGCCCACATGGAGAAAAGAAGGCTTGGCATCTATTTTGATTATTCGTATGGTAGTTATAAAGGTATGCTCCCTTTCCATCACAACTTTAGTTGATGATGGAAACAATTTGATGTCATCCCATTCCACTAAGTGCATGACACCATGGCCAAATTTACCTAGCCCATCTGCCATGCCATTTCCTTCACGATATATGTGGGCAACGTGGATCTCTTGGAAATCTTTTGTCAACCTTTAGATTTCATGGATTATGACTTTAATCGACCAGTTGCTTCTGCCTCCACCCTTAGCAGCCTTAATTATTAACATCGAGTCTCCCTCAATTGCCAGCTTATTGACTCCCCAAGCTCTCATAATTCTCAGCCCCCAAAGTAGTGCCAGTGCTTTAGCTTCATTGTTAGAGCCCCCTCCATAGTTACCCATGTAGGAAACTACCATATTTCCCATAGTGTTGCGAAGGATACCTCCCACTGTAGTGTTACCCATCATAGCCAAACCATCAAAGTTTAGCTTGATCTAGGAGTCGGGGGGACACCACATTATCTTCTTTCTAGCCCCTACACCTTTTAACAAGACTTCTTATGTAACAAAGATGTTGTATAAAGGGGTTTGTCTAATAAAAGGTTGGAAAGACACATGAATAAGAATCTTTTGAAGAATTATGTTTGGAAACATATCATCAAGATAGATAAGACAACCTATAAGAGGACATCATATAGACAATCAGTGTTTGATAAAAAATAATACTAGAAGTCACATAAAGTCTAGAAATGTCATTAGAAAAAGTCATAGAGAATTTTAGCTACAGATCACTTACAGAGGAATCAATTCTCAACTTGCCTAATATTTGGCACATCACCATGCATACTTGAAATAAATGTAAAGAAGAAAAATATGTTTGATCCTTGGAGACTAACTAAACAAGGTAGTGTACCATGCTTGACATTGAGATCAACTAAGGTGATTGAGGAGGAAGATGCAAGCTTGAAATCTTCTAACTTCTTAAAATTTTACCATGGCTTGACCCAAACTTTGGCCTCATACAATTTAGGAGCAGAATCTCCATCCTCTTTAGCCTTGAGCATGACAGCAATATTTTGCGAACAAGCACAATCTCCCATTTCCATTACTACTTCTCATGTGAGGGCCTAACCCCCACAAGGTCATGCTCTAGTTTGAAGCTTAGAAAAATGTCATTAGGTACAAATCACTCACCCACTTCAATTTATTTGGTACGTAAGAGGGATCAGTCCATCCCTAGTGCTACCAAAGCCCACATAAATGGGCACCCAATGCCAAAAACATTGCAAGAACCGTGATTCCCAAGGGAAACAAAGCAAGCAAATAAATAGGTTAAGGTCAAATGAAGGTAATATTTCACTTTCAAGACAATGAATTGTATGTACAATTGCAATTCATCACTCTAGAAAAAAAGCCTATCAACTTAATCATTATTATATTATATTGTAATGATCTAACTTATCTAAATATATTAGTAACTACCTTAAGCTTAATATTATTATTTTTTCCAAATATTATTATGGCTCACAACTACCCATTTCAAAAAAATAATATACCATGTTCTTCAATATGTTCTAATATATTTATTAGGGCAGATCATCGAGCATAAAAGTTTAAAAAAACGTAGCGCTTGCCCGCTCTTAAAATAGTTGTGCATTTTAACGGTCTGATAATTTGAAAAAGCAAAGTAGAAAAAAGCATAGCTATTACTCAGCCCAACGATACTCAAATTATAGGCCTTAAATTTGATTCCTTTAACTCGGATTCACATCTTTCGGTGTTGTATATGTATTTTTCTTTTTATTTTGTTTGTGTTCTATTTTCTTTTCTTTTGGCATGACCCTGCCTCTTGTGTCCGTGTTTTTTCTGTTTGTCAAAATTTTCCTCTGAAACTTTTGTTTGCACTATTATGTGTTTTTCTAAAAATTTGTGCTGGGTGAGGAAAGAGATTGATACTGCATGAGCACTACCAGAGGTATTATTACGTGTTCTCTTAAATTGTGCCTTGTTATTATTCATTTTCTTAAATTGAGCCTTACATTAATTTGTATCTAAACTTTCGTGTGGATGTTCTGTACAATGAATTTAAATTCTGCTGATGTTTTTATGTACACGACTGGGAAAAATGGTCAAGTAATTGCGATGATACTCCTCTTACAGCATAAGCACTCGTATGTGTTCCCATCTGTTTGCTTGGAAGGCAAGTTTTAGGGTTCCGAGCATTTCACTGCAGAATTGTATACTATAAAGAGGGAAAACTGGTTTTCAATTTAGATTCTACAGTTTGCTATAGTACAAATCAATTACCTTGCTTGGTTTTTCGCATAAAATAATTGTTCGAGTGGAGTGGAATATTTAATATATTTATGCCGAGAGGCATATACAATGGGAGAAACAATTTCCAGCACAAAGAATATTTCAAGAAATAATCCGTGGAAGGAAAAAAGATTTGGTGAGAGTTACAAACAAAATAATAGCTGGCCGAAATAATAGCTAGCCAAAATAATAGGAAGCCAAATGAAGGCCGAAATAATAGGTCGAAATAATAGACCCGAAATAGTAGGACCCGAAAAAGTAGGACTTGAAAAAGTAGGGCCCGAAAAAATTGGGGTGAAATAATTTCAATATGATTTTTTTTTTTTTGTTAAATATAATTTTGCATGCACATTCATACTTATTTTGTGTGGGGAGTGGGGGAATTTGAAACAAATTCGTGGAATGTGAAGAGACGTCTGTTGGGGGATATGAGGAGCCTCCCAGAAGTTATAAAACCAAGGCTCATCATTTCATTTTCATTTTATGTTTTTGCAGGAAGGAAGAAGTGGAGGTTATTGGAGGATTAGATTGGAGTTTTTGAATAGTTTAGTCTTGCATGTTTGATTTAGATTTAGATTTGTATTCAAAATCTATTTGATTTATATATTTTATATTACTTTTCATTTACATATTTTAAAAGTGCATGTTTCAAATTACTTTTATATTTGCATGTTTCATATTAGTTTTAGATTTTCATATTTCAAAATAGTTATGGTTTGCATGTTTTAGATTTGAATGTTTCACAATAGTTTTACATTTGCATGTTTCTAAGTATTTATATTTTCATATTTCAAAGCATAATTTTATCATTAATCTGGATGAGAATGCCACCATATCAATACAATTTATAGTTTATGAAAGTTAATGATTTATTTAAAGTAGATAAATCATATATTTAATATATATTTTAACATTATTGAATTATAAAATAAAATAAAATTTTCAAAATAATAGCTAGCTAAAATAATTTTTAAGCCAAATGGATGCCGAAATAATAGAACCTTAAAAAATAAGGCCAAAAAAATAGAATGCAAGAAAATAGGGCTAAAATAACTTAATTAAAATTTTAAATATAAAACATTTTCTTTTTGTTAAATATATTTTTGCATGCACATTCATGCTTATTTTTTGTGAGGAGTGGGGGAATTTGAAACAAATTCATGGAATGTCAAAAGACATCTATTGGGGGACATGAGGGTTCTCTCATAAATTATAAAACAAATGCTCCTCATTTCATTTTCATTTTGTGTTTTTACAGGGAGGAAGAGATGGAGATTATTGGAGCAATTAGAGTTTTTTAACAGGAGTAGATTAAAGTTTCATATAGTTTAGCTTTGTATGTTTGATTTAGATTTAGGATTCAAAAACCTTTTTATTTAGATATTTGATAATACATATCTTTTTTAGATTTTTAATATGCATGTTTCAATTTAGTTTTACATTTGCATGTTTTACATTAGTTTTAGATTTGCATATTTCAAAATACTTTTGGTTTCCATGTTTAGATTTGTATGTTTCATAATAGTTTTATATTTGCATGTTTCAAAATATTTATATTTTAATGTTTCATAATTAAATTTAATCGTTGATGCGGACAAGAAGGTCACCTTATCAATAAAACTTGTATTTTATTAAAGTTAGTGATTAATTTAAAATAAACAAATCATATATTTAGTTTATATTGTCATTATTTAATTAGATTATATATGTGGCTACTAAATATATTAATTAAGAAAGAAAATCATAAGTGTAAATAGATTCCTTAATGATAGGGAGATTTATTGATTACAATTCTTAATCATTGCAATAAAAATTGCATTAGCATTATTAAAAATTCAAAAATATATAATGTTCTCACATCATCATGGAGAAATAATTTTCATAAAATTGACTCTTATATTTTCTTTCACACTTTTAACATCATCTAAATTGTTGTGTCGGGAATTATAACTTCCCTTTCATGAATTAATCTTTCCACTATTTGAGTCATTTGTATAACATATATCCCAAATTTGACCATAGTTGTACTCCAAATACTCCAACACTACACCTAAATCTCATACTTCCCTTAACCCTATCCCTTATTTTAGTGTAACATTTAACCACTTATTAACCCTAACAATAACACTAAGTGTCATATAAATGAAATTGTAAACCTTGGATCCTAACTATAACTCTTACTCTATATATGATTGTACTAATCATTTAGTAAATTATATACCTTAGCCTAACCCTATATGTATAAGTATCTAGAAATAATTCTTTTTTTATAAGTGATAATATGTATATACACACACCGAGAGAGAGAGAGAGAGAGAGAGAGAGAGAGAGAGAGAGAGAGAGAGAGAGAGAGAGAGAGAGAGAGCATATATGTAGACAAGAAGGAGCTCATATTATGTTTCTTATAGAGGCATGTTTTATGTAGAGAGAGAGAAAAAGAGATTATGAGGTGTATCTAGAGAGTAGGCACAAAGAGAATAGGGTTAGGGTTAGGTTTAAAATTAGAGTTAGAGTTGGGATTAGGGTTAGGGTTAGAATTAGGGTTAGAAATATAGTTAGGATTAGAGATAGAGTTAGGGTTAGGGTAAGGGTTAGAATTAGGGTTACAAATATAGTTAGGGTTAGGGTTAGGGTTAGAATAAGAGTAAGGGTTAGGGTTAGAGATAGAGTTAGAATTAGAGTTAGAATAATGGTTGGAGTTAGAGTTAGAGTTAGGGTTATATTTAGGGTTAGAATTAAGGTTAGGATTAGAATTAGTGTTAGAGTTAGGGTTATGGTTAGTGTTAGGGTTATAGTTAGGGTTAGAGCTAGAATTGGGGTTAGGGTTAGAATTAGGGTTAGAGTTAGGGTTATATAGGTTCGGGTTAAGATTAGGGGTAGAATTAGAGTTACAATTAGAGTTAGAGTTAGAATTAGGGTTAGGGTTAGAATTAGGGTTACAAATATAATTAGGGTTACAGATTGAGTTAGAGCTAGAGTTAGGGTAAGGGTAATAATTAGGGTTAGGGCTAGAATTAGGGCTACAAATAAAGTTAGGGTTAGGGTTAGGGTTAGATTTAGAGGTAAGATTTGAGCTAGATTTAGAGATAGAATTAGAATTAGAACAAGAGTTGGAGTTAGAGGTAGGGTTAGAATTAGGGCTAGGATTATGGTTAGCATAAGGGTTATGGTTAGAGTTAGGGTTAGCATTAGGGTTAGGGTTATAATTAGTGTAAGTTTTAGTGTTAGTTTTAGGGTTATAATTGGGACTAGAATTGAGGCTAGGGTTAGGGTTAGGGTTAGGGTTAGAATTAGAGTTAGAGTTAGGGATCAAGTTAGAGTTAAAGTTGGAGATAGAGTTGGGGTTGGGGTTAGGGTTAGAGTTAGGGATCATCATGGAGAAATAATTTTCATCAAATTGACTCTTATATATTCTTTCACACTTTTAACATCATCTCAATTGTTGTGTTGGGACTTATAACTTCCCTTTCATGAATTAATTTTGAGTCATTTGTATAACATATATCCCAAATTTGACCATAGTTGTACTCCAAATACTCCAACACTACACCTAAATCTCATACTTCCCTTAACCCTGTCCCTTATTTTAGTGTAACATTTAACCACTTATTAACCCTAACCATAACACTAAGTGTCATATAAATGAAATTGTAAACCTTGGATCCTAACTATAACTCTTACTCTATATATGATTGTACTAATCATTTAGTAAATTATATACCTTAGCCTAACCCTATATGTACAAGTATCTAGAAATAATATTTCTTTTTATAAGTGATAATATGTATATACACACACCCAAAGAGAGAGAGAGAGAGAGAGAGAGAGAGAGAGAGAGAGAGAGAGAGAGAGAG
Source organism: Cupressus sempervirens (assembly GCA_028749045.1). Lineage (NCBI taxonomy): Eukaryota > Viridiplantae > Streptophyta > Pinopsida > Cupressales > Cupressaceae > Cupressus > Cupressus sempervirens. The sequence continues at coordinate 380,520,274 of CM053785.1, forward strand.
AGAGAGCATATATGTAGACAAGAAGGAGCTCATATTATGTTTCTTATAGAGGCATGTTTTATGTAGAGAGAGAGAAAAAGAGATTATGAGGTGTATCTAGAGAGTAGGCACAAAGAGAGTTAGGGTTAGGGTTAGGTTTAAAATTAGAGTTAGAGTTGGGATTAGGGTTAGGGTTAGAATTAGGGTTAGAAATATAGTTAGGATTAGAGGTAGAGTTAGGGTTAGGGTAAGGGTAAGAATTAGGGTGAGGATTAGAATTAGGGTTACAAATATAGTTAGGATTAGAATAAGAGTTATGGTTAGGGGTAGAGATAGAGTTAGAATTAGAGTTAGAATAAGGGTTGGAGTTAGAGTTAGGGTTATATTTAGGGTTAGAATTAAGGTTAGGACTAGAATTAGTGTTAGAGTTAGGGTTATGGTTAGTGTTAGGGTTATGGTTAGGGTTAGCATTAGGGTTAGGGTTAGGGTTAGTGTTAGGGTTATGGTTAGGATTAGCATTAGGGTTAGGGTTACAATTAGAGTAAGAGTTAAAATTAGAGGTACTATTAGTGTTAGTGTTAGTGTTAGTATAAGAGTTAGAGTTAGAATTAGAGTTAGAGTTAGGGTTCAAGTTAGAGTTAGAGTTAAAGTTAGAGATCAAATTGTGATCAGGGTTAGATTAGGGTTAGGGTTAAAGTTACCTTATTAGATTTAGGGTTAGGGTAAGAGTTAAGGCTAGGATTAGGATTAGAATTAGGGTTAGTGTTAGAGTTAGAGTTATATATAGTGTTAGGGTTAGGATTAGGGGTAGGTTTATAGCCAAAGTTAGGGTGAGGGTTAATATTAGGGTTAGGGTTACAAAAAGAGTCAAAGTTAGAGTTAGGGTTAGAATTAGGGGTGGGGTTAGAATCAGGGATAAAGTTAGAGTTGGAGTTAGGGTTAGAGTTAGAGTTAGATTTAGGGTAAGAATTAGGGTTAGGATTAGAATTAGCATTAGAGTTAGAGCTAGGGTAAGAATTAGGGTTAGGGTAAGAATTAGAGTTAGAGTTATAGTTAGGAACAGAGTTATAGTTAGGGTTAGAATTAGGTTAGGGTTAGAGCTAGAATTGGGGTTAGGGTTAGAATTAGGGTTAGAGTTAGGGTTATATAGGTTTGGATTAAGATTAGGGGTAGAATTAGAGTTACAATTAGAGTTAGAGTTAGAGGGTTACAAATATAATTAGGGTTACAGATTGAGTTAGAGCTAGAGTTAGGGTAAGGGTAATAATTAGGGTTAGGGCTAGAATTAGGGTTACAAATAAAGTTAGGGTTAGGGTTAGGGTTAGATTTAAAGGTAGGATTTGGGCTAGATTTAGAGATAGAATTAGAATGAGAACAAGAGTTGGAGTTAGAGGTAGGGTTAGAATTAGGGCTAGGATTATGGTTAGCATAAGGGTTATGGCTAGAGTTAGGGTTAGCATTAGGGTTAGGGTTATAATTAGTGTTAGTTTTAGTGTTAGTGTTAGTGTTAGTGTTAGTGTTAGGGTTATAATTGGGGCTAGAATTGAGGCTAGGGTTAGGGTTAGGGTTAGGGTTAGAATTAGAGTTAGAGTTATATATATATATATATATATATATATATATATATATATATATATATATATATATATATATATATATATATATATATATATATATATATATATATAATTTTTAAATTATTATCATATCTTCCATATCTGCGGCAACTGCTACTAGCTTATATATATATATATATATATAATGCTGAGAGTCATCCTTCTCGAAGCACCTATTTTAATTCAAATTGTATCCAACACAAAAAAACCATTACGATTTAAATTAAAATAGGTGCCTCGAGAAGGATGACTCTCGGCATTATATATATATATATAAGCTATTGTTATCTACTATGGAAAGTATTCTTCGCATGATGCCTTTAATGGTTCTTACGGTTGCTTGGATTTATTCATATTCACATTTATATTGCCAGAAGAAGAAGGTTAGACAAACTAATAATTAGCTTTAAAGTGCTTTTTCATTTGCTCTGTTTGGGTTTTTAAGTGAAGTTGATCTTGGCCTTTGTCTTGTAGTTGGCAAGATTACTCAGGGAGGGATTAGGTAGAACAGGGTGAAATTATTATCATGGAAGTTTTCAATCCACAAGATGATGAATTGGTGACATATCCATTAAGGTTCTAGATAATTAAAGAGGCTTTCTATAGTAGAAGTATTCATAAACATTTGGCTATTTCAATAAAATTTGAGGGTTGTTTTCATGTTTTCTAAACTTGTCAGTTGTTGAATGGTGAGTTGGCAATAATACTAATTTTTAGCTGTCTATATAGCTATAAAGAAGGGTGTCTATTAGAAAGTTTAATTAAAAATAAAATATTTCTATATTGATCAAATGCATTTTTATTTAGAAGTTTCTATATTTTACAATTTTTAATGAGAAATATTTATAGTAAATATAGAAACTTTCTATTTCTGATTGAAATTAAAGATGTATTTATTCTAGATCTAGGTTCTACCATTTTTATTTCCTTCTATATATTTACTTCTACCTAAAAATATTTTCAAATGTTTCAATAACATACTTGGATATGTACAAGTTAGCACATCCAAATTTTGAGTAATAGATTGTCATATCATTTGTAATGTCCTCCATCTTTTGGGCCCTCAAAGGAGTTCTTAGTGATTCATTCTTCAAAGGCTAAGTGGAGAAATAAGAAGAAATAAATTAAATTAAAGTAAAAAAAAAAAAATCTAAAGGTGACTTTATATTTAATTAATTTAATTTTCTAGAGCCACAACTAATTATTGTATTGGAAAGGGGAAGCGTTTAGAGACTGCATTTTCTAGAAGTACAACTAATTATTGCATTGGAAAGGGGGTAGCTGCTAGAAAGTGCAATTAAATAATATTTTATTTCCTTCTCGAAGGGTGAAGGAAAAGAATAAATAGAGGCAAGACCTTCATTGTTAGGCATCCAATTATTGTCAATTGCATTTGGTATAAACTTGAGAGAAGAAACTAAGGGTTTTTTATTTCAGTTAGCCATTGGAGAGTGTCAATTGTTCAATGTTGCAACCATTTGAGGTGGTGAAATATCCACTAAATTTGGCATTCAGGAGAGCTTCATTCTGGAGTTATATTTATTGTTGGCTACTACAGTGTCGTGAATAGTGAAATGAATAGTACCTATGCTATAGTACTTGGCTTGATTATGATTGCAATTTCATCTCCTTCATGGGGTGATTTGTATATCAAGTTCTACAATCAATTCACACCATTTAAATTGGTCGTTTGGCATTGTAAAGGTGGCTGTCATAAGTAGGTGTAGATGCACATTTAATATCATATTTATAATTTCATTTCTACTCAGTCTTTTTGGGGGTTGCAAAGCCAAGAGCCTTGGAATATTATGTTAAGCATTGATAAGTTGCAGGTCTATATATTTGATGTAATGTGCATATTTATATCTTCCATGATTGACATAATAGTATGCATGCCAAGTGTTTGACAAAATACCAATTAGCTATAAGTGCACATTTTTCATTTAGAATTTTTTTATATGCATTTGAAAAGCCAAAAGAGAATTGCATATGCATTTAGTTATTTTCTTAGATATAGTAGTAATCAATTATAGGCTTTTAGATTCCCTTTGATATCATTTCAAGCAAGCATAGTTAGTCTAAAACTCTTAAACAACAAGCATAGAGATCATATTGGAAGTGTTTGACAATTTTTCTTGACCTACAAATCAACAAGTTGAGGCTTGAATTGACAAAAGTTATAACTAGTTGGGGTTATTATAGTGGTATTAGAGCTTGCTTGCAAAGTGTTTGATGAAATTTCAAACAAAGGAATTAGTAAAGGATTTGGTATTTGTTGAAGTTATAACTAGTTGGGGTTATTATAATGGTATTGAGCTTGCTTGCAAAGTGTTTGACGAAATTTCAAACAACTAAATTAAAGAAGAATTTGAAGTTTCTTGAAGCTATAACTAGTTGGCATTATTACAATGGTAATAGAGCTTTCTTAAAAAGTGTTTGATAAAATGTCAAACAACCAAATTAGAGAAAAATTTGGCATTTGTCAAAGTTATAATCAGCTAGGGTTATTATATTGGTATCAGAGTGATTTCCTACCATCCTGTGGCGTACAAAAATATTAATTATTGTCAGATTTGCTATTGCATTTGGATTGACTAGAACTCTAGTATTGTCTAGACATGGATAGACATAGGAGAACTGGTAGTTCTAGAAGTTAGTGGAATAATGATGAAGCTAGCAAGAAGATGAATGATTTGCAAGAGAGTATGGAGAAACTTAAGCTTCATCAACATAGGTTGACAGAGAGCTTGTCAAATCCAGAGAAAATTGAAAGGGCAGCAAGATATATGGTAGGAGGTAGTTGCTTCCTTAGGTGGGACTGAGGCACGTATAGAGTCATCTAGCTATGATGCAGAGTTAGTAGATGTGGCTTTATGCTCTAGGATTACTGAATCAATGCCTAACATTGACTCATGTGTGTAGAGCCAGGAGTCCAAAGTTGAGGCTTTGTCAAGAGATGTTGATGTAGATATTATGGACACGTCTAATGATCCATTTGATGATTCTATGAGATATATTGGGTATGGCACCCCTTATTAGATATTGGGTGATGACTTTGAGGAGGTTTTGGATGAGTCGCAAGATCAATGCTTACAGGATCTTACTATTGAGGTGGAAGCTAATACATGTAAGGAGATTGATATGGAAAGGGCTTCCTTTTCTTTCGATGAGGAGTTGGTTGAGGTATATGGAAGTTGTATGTCGGATGCAAAATTGTGCAAGGAAGATAGTACCCATATGAGTGATTTAGTAGTGCAGAGTTTTGATTCAATTTCCTATCTTAGTGCAGTTAGTGAGATAGAGAGCTTGCATAGAAGTTAGGGATTATATAGGCATCATGTAACTTGTCAGCTAAAGGTGAGTGATAGTAATGTTTCTTCATCTCTTGATCATTATGATGTTATATTTCAGATGCTAGCTACATCTGGTTGGGGTGTTCCTATATCAAATGCGTATGATGGTAGTAGTATTTCCATAACAAAGGTTCATGTGCTTTGAGATTCTATTAGGATCTTGAAGCATAATTACTCTCACTTAGTTGCTGATAGGGATTACCTTCTAGAGTGGGGTGGCACCTACTATGAGATGTTGTTAGGGAAAGACGAGGTGGATGAACTCACCTGAGAGTTTGAAGTGATTGTGGACTCTCTTTAGCATACTCAATTGGCTCTTCAAGAGTCATAGTCATAGTTGAATGAGGTTACCATGGAGTTAGAATGGATACAATCAACACTAGCCCTATATCCTATTCAATTACATATTGTGGTTGGTAGTGAGTTTTCTTCTTCGATTGAGGTTGAGGGACGTGATGATGAGGCAAACACATTTGTCTAGGATATGAGTGTAGTATGTATAGAGGAGGTGAGAGCATTAGTGGAGATGGTCTCTCATGGTGATTTGCTTCCTTCTACTAGAAGTGAATCTATTTCTTCTTTTCATATGATTGGTAGCATTGGATAGTTGGCATTGTCACATTTTTAGAGGGATCAGTTGTGGATTGCGGGGGAGAAAATTGATGTTTCCACATATAATTTCTACTATACTTAGTTATTCATGGAGTATTTCCTTGAGAGCTTGGATTTGCGAGAGGTTTCATACAATATATCTAAGGGTACTCTCATTTGAGGCTCTCATGCTATACAAAAATTGGTGAAGAAGATTATAGAAACCTTGGCTACAATGCTTCCCAATAGGGATTTTGTGGTTGGGTTTGCTGGGAGGGTTTCCCAGGATCCTAGCTAACCAATAGTTTAGAGTCAGAGATTGGAGCCATCTTTTGATTCCTAGTTTGATGGCAATGAGCACTTGACAGAGATTGAGATTTTTTATTGGCATTACATTGTGAGGAGCACTCATCACTTTACTTTTGACCAATAACTAGAGAACTTGGTTTTCAACATTATGGATGGTGACAAAAGGTTTGGTATTCATTATACCCATAGAGGGCGTACTTCTCTACCAAAGGATGAAGCTTTTGAGATATAAGGTATTGTGAAACAAATGGATGTGCTAGTGAATAAGATGAATCAAAACCAGAAATGGATGACCCAACACTAGTGCATTTTACCCTAAATTGTGACCAAAAATTGCGACCAAGTATTTTAAATGGGTTGGTTGCTCAAGTTATAAAGAATTTTTTTTTTTTTTTTTTATGACATGCCTGTGTTGGTTGCAATTGTGAAAAATTATTTTTGTCGCAATTGCGACACACATTGCAGCATAAAACAAAAAAAAAAGGGCAAAAATATAACACATTTCATTTGGCACGAGGGTTGCTTCTTGATTTTTCGGTGGTTGACCTCCATTGACCCACCACTTTAACTCCTTCACTTCCAGCATTTTGCTCACAGGAGGGCATAGAATTTCAAGGGTGGGTTCTGGAATAGAGGACTCGGCATTATGTAGGGAACATTGTAACAAGTAAGAGTAAAGCGCTATATGGTTTTCTTTACCACGGCATTGTGTAGGGTTGTAATATATAAAATTTTGGTGGTAACTCCCATAGTCTAGTTTTGTCACCCTCTATCTTGTCTAGACTCCACACAGATTCACCATGAATGGCTTCATCCCCTCTTCCAAGCACTCAACTCCTCATGCAGGATCAAGCCTTGGATGGTGCCTTTTTTTGCATTCAAGCCCTTGTTTATGTATTGTTAGTTGGTACATGATTTACATGATTTATTATCCTCCTATATTCAATAGTAGAAAGTATTCCCTTCTCTGCCATGTGGTGTCAATTCAACCACACTATAAGGGGTTTCATAAGAATGCACTTGGGGACTCCATTTTGGTGGTATTTTCTCCAAAATTAGTGGTTTGAGCACTCCATGCATTAATCTTGTGCTACTTTTTCAGTACTAACTGCTTAATGCATCCTGGTCTTCTGTAACCACGTGTTGTATCCATCTTGTGGAACTTTTGGTCCATCAATCTGTCCGTTAGAAGGGCTTTGAATGTGCATTACAAAAACTTTCAAACAACTCTAATACTATGTACCATATAATAGCTGAAAACAACAATACTTATGAAAAGAGATTGAAGTTATATTGAGACCATTGAATTTAACAAAGAAATTAACCAAGATAATCTTTGATTTCATGTGAAAAGTGGCTTGGTGAGATATTCATTTATGATGTCCTAACAAGGCAATTTTTTTACTGTGGCATCCTACTTTTGGGGAGCCGAAAAACTAACAATTCAGATCTTAATTCAGTGTGCTGAGCAAGTTCTACCAAAAACATTTAGATTTTTTGAACCTACATTGTGATTGACTTCATTGACTTCAACTATTTCACTATTTTAAGCTTCATGCAACAATTTGGCTCACGTTTTTTGTCAGTTGTACAATGCAATTTCTTTTAGACACTCCAATGGTTTGAATTTGTAGCCTGTGACCTTTTGTCTACCAATTACTTTGGTTATTGGTAAAACTGATGAATAATATTCTGTATTTGGAGAAGTTATTATGGATTGAAGAAATCTTAGCTTGTTTAATAATATTTTATATAGGATCATGAGCTTTACATTGGAACTCTTTATATTGGGAGAAACATCGTAATTATATTTGTTATTTGATATGGAAATAGAATTCTTAGAGTGAAACTTTTTGGATTGACAGTTGAGAATGATATATTTTTGTTATTGGATATAAGAGTATGAGTTCTAGATTAATATTTCTTGGAAAAATAATCAAGAATAATAATTTTTTATTATTGTTTGATATGAGAGCATGAGTCTTAGATTAGAGCTTCTTCAATTGCAAGCTAAGAGCAATAATTTTTTTTGTTCTAGTCTGTATGCGAGCAAGAGCCTTAAACTGAAACCTTTTTAGTTGAGTGCCAAGGAAAATAATTATTTTTGCTACTTGGTATGAAAGCTTGCAACCTAGCTTGAAAAACCTCTTTGATAAGAACCAAGAACCATAATTGCTTTTTTTACTTGATATGAGAGCACAAACCTTAGATTGGGATATTCTTAATTGGTAGTGAAGAACACCAAGCATCTTTGTTACTTTGTATGGGAGTGTGAGCCTTGTACTGAAACCTCTTCAACTGAGAGCTAAGAACAATAATTGTTTATGTTACATCACTAAGGGAATTTCCATCTCACTTGCTTATAGGCCCTCTAGAACTGGTGGAAATTAGGAAACGAATATGCTGACTGGTTTGAGATTTCTTTTCTTCTACATTAAATGGAATCTTCTTGAAACTTAATGGAAGTTTGGTGCTTTCTCTAATTGCATGTTATTCATAGGGTTACAAAATAGTGTTAGCAAAAAATTTCTAGTTGCATTTGAGATGCACAAATCTTAGCTTTTTCAACTAGTTATGGATATTTGTAAGGGTAATTAAAAATGTTATGTTTATCACTTGTAGTGGTGCATTGACCGGCTAGATTGGGGGCATCATAGAAGTTCAATTCATTGACTTTATTTTAATGTTCTCCAAGAGCAATTTAGTGTGCCTATTTAACAATTTTCTCTTATACTTCTTTCCTTCTATTATGTGGCCTTATCTCACCAATCTTTTCTTCTTTGCTTTTGCATTGATCTGTGTCTTATCAATACATCTGTATTTTATTGATGGAAAGTTATGGCTCAAAATTAGTGTTTTTTGTTTTAGTGAGGAGATAATGGAAAATGTAGAAGTATCCTTTTAAATGGAAATGTTAAAAATATGCTTTGCATATATACAACTAAGCTAGTCTTGATACTAAGGATGTCTATGAGATAAGGTAATATCTTCCAAAACTCATAACACATTTGTACATGATCCATAAATAAGCATTACAACAAGTGAAAAATAAGGTAAAGGCCATGTGAGATAAATATACATTTAATATATAGTAATTATTCTATTACAATTTGAAATGATTAGAACTCTTGAGTAGTAGTATATGAAATACTATACATCTCTATGTAGTTTGTCTAGCATTTAGGAAAAATACTGGCATCATAGAATATCATTTCTTTAATATTTTGAGAGTTAAAAACTATGGTGAACTACTTATATATTTTTAATATTTCAAAAGTGTCATAAAAATGTGGAACCACGTTAGAGTGCGAGTTTGGTATATCCCTACCTTACCTTCACCCATTCTGTTAACGAATTTTGATTGTAATGAAAAAAAAACCTTCCATAATTATTAAGTATAAGTCAAGTAATATTTTGAATCATAACTATTGGGGATTTATATACATAAGTTATCTATTTTTATCTTTCAAATGTGCTTTACCTACTGCAGTTATTTCTATAAATTAGATTTTCCTGAATGTAATTTTTTGACATCTTTGGTAAAACTTAATCTTGTTTGGCATCCTCTTGGGTGATGGAGTTAAAAAATCACAATATAGGAGTTATAAACTAGTATAGGAGTAGTTATGCATATAATTTCATACATCTGCACTGTAATTTTTAGAAATGTGGAAGCACAACACTACAATCACAATACCAAATCCAACTCCATAACTTAATATGTCAATTTCAACAGCATGTAACGAAGATACGAGAAGTTCTCTGTTAGATTTCAAGGGTGTCTTTTATCTTTCCTCGGGTTAGTTATCCTCTTGGCGTGGATTGAATTGTTGCGAGTGGGAGGGAATTGGCTACGATTATCATACATCGCATGTGATTACCCTTGATCTAAGCAATCAGTTTAGTGGTGAAATTCATCCATCACTGTTTGATCTGCAATACCTGCAACACTTGGATTTCAGCTAGAATTACTTTCAAGGTATTTCTATTCCTCCACAGTTCTCAAAATTGTAGAGGCTTTCATTTCTTAGCTTGTCAAATGCTAGATTTGGCAGTGAGGTTCCTCTATTGTTGGGAAATATGTCAAGCTTGCATCATCTGGATCTTTCATATAATTGGGAATTTAAGGGTGGTAAGTTTAATGTATGGGATAGAGGTTTGAGAAGCCTTGAATTCTTGGGAATGAATCAAGTGAACTTGACAATGGGCTTGGAGCGCTGGGGTGAGGCCCTCAACGGTCTTCACAATCTCACCCAGATTCAACTATCTAGTTATGGGCTATCAGGTAATATTCCAGATCTATCAAATCTGACCTCTTTGTCCCATCTGCGTTTATCATGGAATTCATTCCCATCTGCACTACCCTCTTGGATTGAGAATGTGTCTTCATTGGTTTCACTTGATCTCAGCTACAGTAATCTAAATGGTTCCATCCCTTCCAATTTCATGCCTCGTTTTAAATTGAGAAATCTTGACCTTAGTGGTAATAATGACTTGAAGGGAAACCTTTCTTTCATTTTAGGCCATTCCAACTTACTTGTTGCTTTATCTCTTTTTGGCTGCAATTTAAGTGGAGAGTTTCCCCACTCTCCTACAAACTATTCTAAACTTGAGACCATGGATCTATCCTGTAATAATTTGGAGGGAACTATGTCATCCTCTTTTGACAGCATTTTATCCCTTGCACATCTGGAACTTAGTAACAACTAGCTATCAGGAAGAATCCCAGACTCCAATTCAAAGCTGGCAAGTTTAAGAGTATTGTTACTCAGCCATAATCATCTAACTAGCCAGATTCCACCCTCTCTATGTGAGCTTTCAACATTAAGTGAGCTACATCTGGGCGATAACTAGCTGTCAGGAACAATTCCAAATTCTCTTTTGAAGATGGCAAGTTTAAAAGTGTTGGCGCTTGCTTCCAATAGATTAAGAGGCAACATTTCATTTCAGATGCTCAAAAATTTGACTCGCTTACGAGGATTGGACCTTTCTAAAAATCAGTTATCTATTACTATATCTACAAGTTGGATTCCACAGTTTGACCATTTGGAGTACTTGGCATTCAGGTCTTGCAATATAGAAGGTGCTTTCCCTACATTTTTGTCCCAACAATATCAATTGAAGGAACTAGATCTTTCAAGTAACAACATTGTGGGAAATATTCCTCCGTGGTTGTGGGATCTTCCTAATCTTGATACGCTCATTCTTTCAGATAACAATCTGGAAGGTTCTCTACCTTGGCAGATATCCCATCGATTTTCTGTGGTGGATTTGCAAGGGAATAGATTGTATGGCACACTTCCTACTTTGGATTTTTTTTCATTCCTATTAGATATGTCAAATAATATGTTTAATGGCTTGATTCCAAACATTAGACCTCCATTAGATATTTGGGCATCGATCTTTCTATCATTGTTAGGAAATAACCTCTCTGGAGAAATTCCAAGTTCTACTTGCACAAATCCAGATAGATTGGGCATTTTGGACTTGTCAAATAACAATTTGATGGGCAAGATCCCTGCAACTAGCAGGTCGTGTTCTCAATTAGTGGTTTTAAAATTGTCTCACAATGATTTGGAAGGGGAGATTTTAGAGGAGTTGGGAAATCTCACAGCTCTTCATGCACTAAATCTCAATGGCAATAGGTTTCAAGGTAATATTCCTTTGTCCCTTTCAAATTGCACAGGTCTCAAAATATTTGATTTGGGAAATAATAAATTTGAAGGTTAAATTCCTATTTGGATTGAAAAGCTAAAAGATTTGAAAATTTTGAGATTAACCTCTAATAATTTCAAAGGTAAAATTCCATCCCAATTTATGAGGTTGCAGAATCTCCAAATTCTAGATTTATCGAGTAATTTTTTATCAAAAAGTATCCCTCAAGATCTAAGTAATCTATATGCTATGGCCAATCAATCTCAAATTATTGATATACAACTTACATTCTCTTATTTCACTGATTTAAATCTGGACTCTCCTTATGAATCAAAGTTTGAGGATGAAGTAACAATTTGGATGAAGGGAAGGGTTCAAACATACGAGAAGATAATCTATGCAGACAAGTTAATGGATCTCTAACATAACAACCTCTCAGGCAATATTCCTCCAACATTGGGAGTCCTCCAAGGTTTAATTTCTCTCAAATTCTCAAATAATCAGCTATGGGGTTCAATTCCTGAATCCTTGGCAAACATGGCTCATTTAGAGTCTCTAGATCTTTCAGAAAACAAGTTGTTAGGAAAAATTCCTTTCGAATTTTCAAATCTAACCTTCCTCAAAGTATTGAATCTTTTGTATTGGGATTAAGTTATGGAGTTGGATTTGGTATTAAGTTATGGAGTTGGATTTGGTATTGTGATTGCAGTGTTGTGCTTCCATAGTAGTTATAAACTAGTATAGGAGTAGTTATGCATATAATTTCATACATCTGCACTGTAATTTTATTTTTATGCATGGTTAGAACACTAGCTATAGTTTCTTAGTTTAGGAATTGAAGCATTATATAAACAAGTATGTACAATGTAAATAATATTGAATTTTTTTTTGCAATAAAGCTTTATGCAATTGTTGCTTCACTCATGGTGTGAGAATGCTTATATCTATGTCATTTGATGTTTCACATCTTTTTCAAAACATATAATGCAATCTCATCTATGAAGTGTATTAAACGATAAGGATTTGGAGTGACTCGTATACAATTCATTTTTTGTAATTTCATTATATGGTTTGAACAAGTGTGGAAAAAAATCAGATTTTTATTATGAATTTTTTGTTCACCAATCTTAAACTAATCAGCAAGGTCACTTTCCTAATACTTTATGAACTGGATGCTATTCACAAGGTCAGTTTCCTAATACTCACTATAGTACTTGCTATTCAATTGAGAGAGATATGGCTCATTATTTTGTTTGTATTCTCTTTAGATTTTGTTAAAGAAGACAGTTGAATGCTATATGAACTAAAAGTTCTATGGTGTCAACAAGCTTGTGCATCTCTTGAGCCAAATTACCAGCCCTGGTGACATTTGTTGTTGTTCAAAAGTGGCACCATACTATACTATTTGCAAACAACCATGTAGATAGGCATTCTATAGATAGACTTGGGAACATCTTGCAAAGTCTTTAGTACATAATAAAGCAACTGAATTTCATAAATTGTTTTTTTGATAGTTGATTTGTTTAAATATTGCAAATCAAAAATTACTTAGTACATCTCTTCTTTTTTCTGCATAGGAGCTTGCATTTTTGAAGAATCTGATAGGGAAGAATTTGAAGAAGATATTGTAGCAAAGGTATATTTGGTGTTCTTTTTTAAGTAAAAATGTGATTGGAAATTTTGTATATTATCATATTTCACTTGCAGAAAGGTCAAATTGTAAATAGAGGTGAAGTTGTATGGATTTAAGTTTCTTCTTCATTATTTATAATGCTCTCGATTCCTCCTTTGTAGCTGTAAAAATACTTGTTTATTTTCACCTTTCTAGATACCCTTTACCAGGTTCTTCAAGATTCCAAAATATCTTGGGCTGACCCTACTCCAACATGTCCTAACTCCTACTTGGTTTAGAGACCTAACTCCTTTTTATATGTGTCTTCCTCTTACTACTCCATATGTAGGTTGCAAACAAATCATCCTTCTTCCACCAATGAGTAATTCAATTCAAGAAAGACCATGTCTAACGATATCAACAGACAAAAAAATAGGGAGACAATTGCTAGACTGTGGTCTAACTTAAAAAGAAAAGGTGATGGAAAATTTTATTGTCCTTGCAAAATGCATAAAGGCTTAAAGACTCGAAGATATCTAATCACAACAGTTGAGCAACATTGTAGGCAACATGGTCACATTGAAGGGGGAAATGAGTATCACACATTGGTATGTATTTTAATAGTTTATAAATTACATAAGACATGATTTGATGATGACATCATGGTCATGGTTAATATAAGGTCATTATTTTCATATAGGTCAACATCCCTGAGTTTCATGTTATGGACCATGACAATTCGGAGAATGCAAATTTCCAAACGAGGAAACATGGAGGTGTGAATATTGAAGTAGAAGGTAATGATACCATGGAAGAAGACAAGGATGATGAAGATCACGATGATCAAAATGATCATGATGATCAAGATGATGATGATGATGATGATGCAGAGCTTGATCTACCTTTACTTGAGAAGGCACACTAGTCCCTATATGAAGGCTCCAAAACAACTCTTCTTGCCACTATATTGCTATTGGTGAACTTGAAGGTTATGAATGGTTTATCCAATGTAGCAATGACACGTATGTTAAGGTATGCCATCTTCTTTCATTATTTTACTCATAGTTCCCTTACAATTAACATTGGGTTCGTGTAGCAATTAATATTCTTTAAATTAAGAAATTATATTTTTGGTCGTAGGTTGATAGGTGAGTGTTTGTTACCACCATAAAACATTCTACCTCGCTCGTACCAAGAATTATCTACCATCATGAAAGTTATTGGAATGGAGTATCAAAAAATACATGCATGTCTGAATGATCATATTATATATCATAAACAGTATAAATTTGCAACACAATGCCCTACTTATCATATTTATAGATATCAATCAGATCGATTAACAAAAAAGGTGCCTCACAAGGTTCTTTGGCATATTCCCATTATTCCACGTCTGCAATGATTATTCAAGTGCAATAGCTTGGCACAATTTATAGATTACATGCATGCAATAGAAGTCAAGATGACATTATGTGAATGCCTGCAGATGGTTCGACATTTAAGGAAATAGAGGAAAAATGGCCACACTTTAAGGAAGAACCTTGTAATCTCAAGCTTTTATTGGCAGCAGATGGTGTCAATCCTTATGGAGAGATGAGATCTACTTACTCGGTGTGGCCTATTTTTGTTATCAACAATAACATACCTCCTTGGTTGTCCATAAAGAGAGAGCACATAATGCTGACACTGATTGTTCCAAGTATTTTTGATTTAGTGGTCATCTAAATTAATTTATTATTACTAATCCATCAAATGGTCAAAATAATTATGTAATATTTTTGCTCATTCAACTAGGTAAGTACCAAATTAAAGATATCAATATATATATTGAGCCCCTTATTGATGAGTTGGTGGTGTTATGGAATGGGGTTACTATGTATGACATTTGTAGACCAATATGACAAAGACAATTTCAATTTCATGAAATGCTTGTATGGACAATACACGATGCCCCTGGGCTAACACATTTTTGTGGTATGTTCTCTTCTTGACACCTCTTTTTTGGTATGTCAAAGTTAACGCATTTAATCCAATTATATAAGATCTTGTAGGTCTTCAGAAAAAGGGTAAATTTGCATGTCCAATTTTTGGTCCAAAGACAAAATCTCATCATTCAAAATTTTTAAGAAAGTAGGTGTTTGATGAGAATAGACACTTTCTACACAGAAACAATAAGTACCAAATTATCGAAAAACATCTTTTCAATGGTCTAGAAGAGACTACGTCAAAGCCACAGAGAATGACACCTCACCTATGGAAGTTGGCATACAATAAAATAAATTGTCAAGGTAATGTCATTCCATTTGATGGTTTTTGTTTCAAATTTATATTTTGATATTGTGTTTTGTTTACTAATGATGTGATTGATGCTTGTGAATATCATCAAGACATCAATGACCAACTTCAAAAAGGACTAAAAATTTATCCTACGCAATTTACTAGGTTGCCGTACTATGAGCAACTCCCAATTGTGCATTTGTTTGATCCTATGCATATTGGAAAGAATGTAGCAGAGACATTATGGAAAATCTTGGATGGAAGGCATGACAAAGATCAAATTGTCAAAACTTGTAGTGACATTGAAGAATCCAACCATGCAATGAAAAATGGCATTCGATTAAATAACAATGGAGACTAGATTGATACAAGTGCCCTTAGTTGATTATTATCAGAGCAACAAAGCAATGCTATAAAAGAAGTCATAAAAAAAATACAATTTTTCACAGGATTCATTGCGAACATAAATAATGTCATATCAAATAAAAGTGAATTTGGGCTAGGGTTGAAAACACATGATTGGCATACATTTATAAACGTAATTTATGTTATTTTTTATTCACTATATATTTATATACTGCATGTAGTTTCAATTGCATTATTTTATAAAATATTGAATAGATCATTTTACAAATATTGCAGTATGTTCTACCTCTATCTCTCCCACACCACTTCGCCAACAATGTCAAATAAGTTATATACGATCTTGAAAAATACATGACATGGTTGTCATCTAAAGAAATCAATAAAGAAGATATAAAATATTGGAAGAGAAAAATTCCTCTTCTGATGTGTGAAATGCAAAAGTGTCTACCTCCAAGTTTTTTCAATGGACAGGAACACTACCTCATACATCAAGTTGAGGAGATTGAATTGTGTGGACTTGTACCAACCCTGTCAATGTGGATGGTTGAGAGGCACTTGAAATTTTTGAAAGGCTTGGTTTGACAGAGAGCACATCCCGAGAGTTCTATGGTGGAGGGATATATGGTATACCAGACCATGGTGTACATTAGTGAATATCTTCCTAAGTTTGCAATAAACATCCATGTAGATCATATTTGGGATCCCAGCTCAATTAACAAATTTTAAAGGGAGTACTTGATGGACAAAGGTAGATCGAGGAAAGTGAGAGGTAAATCTAAGATGTTATTGTAGTTAATTAATTCTTATAAATCTTCAATATAAGTTATTTTTAATTGGTGTATTTTTTTGAAACAAGTGATCGAGAGTGGGATGCAATATATTTGTATATTGCAAACAATCTTGATTGGATAACAGAAAGGATTGAACGATGTCAAAAAAATGGTTTCTCATTAACATGGGAAGGTGTTGCTTCATTGGTTACAGAAGCTCATTGTAATGGAGATTCCAAAGTTATGCCAATGGTAGTTGATCTAGTAAAGGGTTTAAGAGGTGGAGAGGTACATAGAAATTTATTAATGATCATAACTCGACGTATGTTTTGTATCAACTCTCAATGCAAATAATTTACACACACTTCAAAAATTGCAGGTCAAGCACCACAAAGCTATGTACTATCATGGCCACAAATTTCACATAAAAAGGTTGGATGACACAAAGAAAACTTGTGATTCTGGGATAACTGCAGTTTTTGAGGTCACCAATATATCATTTAGAAATGACATACATCCTCAACAATCTCAAAATCAATACTATGGAATCTTGGATGATATAATTGAGTGTGAATTTAACACCTTCAAAGTAGTTCTATTTGTCATCAAATGCTATAGGTTACGACTAAATCAAAATGATCCAGATATAACAGTTATTCAACATGATAATGGATTTACAATGATCAATACAAGGTCGTTTGAGCTAGTTGGAGATGAGCCCTATGTTCTTCCAAGCCAATGTGAGAAAGTGTTTTACTCAGAGGTTCCACATAAATAGGGTTGGTAATTTGTTGTTAGACATGATCCAAGAGGAAGGCCGATAAATTATAATGTTATGGAAGAAGAAGATATTGAAGATGATGAAGATCAAGATGATGGTGATGATGATGATGGTGATGGTGATGGTGATGATGATGATGATGATGATGGTGATGATGATGATGATGGTGATGATGATGATGATGGCGATGGTGATGATGGTGATGATGATGGTGATGATGGCGATGATGATGGTGATGATAGCAATGATGATGATGATGATGATGATGATGATGATGATGATGATGATGATGATGATGATGATCATCATCAATGACTACAAACATCGTCACCCCTTTTGTTGATGATATTGCATTTCATATACAAGGTAAATTTGTTCATGTTTATGATGTTGCATATTGTTCATGTCGTCTTCTAAGTTATTTGTAGCATACACGTATCATGTAATTTTTAGCTAACTTAAGATAAATGATTAACATATGCAGGAAATTTGATTACATATTTATTGTGTTCATTTCTAATGATTGTAACATATGTTATTTATAGTTACCAATGTTTATGTTGTGTCTAATTATGACCCTTTTTGCAAATAGTCAATTGACTACAAGTACATCATCACGCCTTCTGTTGACAATCTTGCATTCCATATATAAGGGAAATTTGTTCATGTTTGCGATGTTGCCTATTGTTCATGTTGTCTTCTAAGTTATTTGTAGCAAACGTGTATCATGTAATTTTTAGCTAACTTAAGGTAAATGATTAACATATTCAAAAAATTTGATTACATATTTATTGTGTTCATTCCTAATGATTACAACATATGTTAGTTATAATTACCAATGTTTATATTGTGTCTGATTGTCACCCTTTTTTCAAACAGTCAATTGACTACAGTAAACTTGACCCATTTGGCATGGATTGTGCACAGTGACATGGATCAGCAGGTATAAGTCAATAAATAGACATAATTTTCTTATATTCTTCTTGTTTATCATTGAGCATGTATGTTATAAATAGACATATTATATAATCATATAATGTATATATAGACAAAGCAGGTTCGTATAGAAATATAATTGTATAATCACTTTCACTTTCCATTTGATGGATTGCAGGACCCACCAAATAGGTACTTGTTAGATCTATCTACATCGAATGAGGGAAATGAGGAACTGGTAGATGAAAGCTCTACATGTAGTATGACTAAAATAGGGAGATCAACTAGAGGTCAAAAGAATAGAAAAAAATTTGATAAATGCATGCAATTTTTCCTTGCTAATGGGGGGTCATGTTCTTATGATGATGAGACCAAAGGTGACATCAAGGTGCCCTTTCGGTACTCACACATTGAGAAAGAATGGGTACCTAATGAGCTACCTCCAATTAACACATATTTTTGTGTTAATGAGAGGATATATCGCATTGCTCCATCCTCATTACATGGTTTGGGCCTATTTTCCATGGATGGGATAAATGTATGTTACAACAAAGTTCTTGAATTGTTCAAGTATGTCGGTCCATGTTACAATTACAATGATTGGATGCGGATTGTTTGATATATAAAAAGTATGCATAGGTATGGGGTATCAGCTAATTATATAAAATGGAAAGAAAATGATCAAAGTAAAAGATTTGCTATGTACATTGATGGGAGACCAAAAGAAATAGGTAATATTGCAAGTTTTATAAATAGTACACGACCTTCTTCAACTAGTAAGCAACCCAATTGCATATTTGAGGCGTGTGAGGGGAATGAAGTTTTTGTTTGTGCAATAAAATCAATAAGTGTAGGGGAAGAACTGTTAATCGATTACCATTTAAATCGCATAGATACAAACAAAGATACTATCATGAGGGTTGTAAGTACTATTTACCTTTTTGTTAATAAGTTTTTTTTTGTTGTCTATTGCTTTTAGTTAGCTGAATTTTTTATGTTTAATATTTGTGACAAGACGATATGGATCTGACAGATGATAGAGGTCACCAGGATGCTACTCCCACCCCTTCTTCAGTGAGGGTAAACCTTTTTGAAATTGTACAAATTAGATAGTTGAAAAATGTTATATTATTATGTTCTTTTATTTACGGTGTAAGTACTATTTACCATTTTGTTAATAATTTTTTTTTTGTTTTCTATTGCTTTCAGTTAGCTGAATTTTTTATGTTTAATCTTTGTGATAGGATGATATGGATCTGACAGATGATAGAGGTCACCAGGATGCTACTCCCACCCCTTCTTCAGCGAGGGTAAACCTTTTTGAAATTGTACAAATTAGATAGTTGTATAATGTTATATTATTACGTTATTTTATTTATGGTTTTTTAGTTTTTATGATAGTTTTACTAATATTCCTCTCACAATTTGATGTTTAGGATAAGGGTAAAGCAGCATTAGTAAGTACCAAGCCACTAGCTACGCCTTTATGAGGATATTACTGAAACTCCCAATTTCATAAAAATGTTAAAGAAAAAATTTTAAAAATTTAATTTAGAAGCAATGAAATTTTTGGATGAGGCAAATATGGAATCCGAGGAGATGATGAAGAGGCTATCAGATTTGAGAGCACAAGCTCATCATTATAAAGTAAGCTCCAATGAATATTTAGTTATAACAAAATTTCAATAAAGATTTATATTCTATAATCTTTTATGTTATGAAGTAAAATATGTAATATGTGCAAAAATACTTTATTGATGCAATTTTTTTAAAGAGTTGTAACTACTAAATTCTTGTTATACAGGAATTTTTGGCAACTGATCCACAACTTGGTCAAGGACAATGCGGTGAGGCCGGTAGTAGCACAGCTCCGACTACCACTGGTAAAATAATATTTTAGTTGACAAGTTAGAAGGAATTTTTTATTTTGAACATTCAAAACTTCTTAACTCTTACTTTTATTATTTCAAAATGTCTTTGCTAATAATGTATTGTTCAATTCATCCAGTCCAAGAGACTCCTACGAGGTCAACAGACGCCCATATGAGATTGCCGACTACAATGTTTGCAACAAGGGGATGTCTAGCTAGTAAATCCTTGTTTTGCTATATTTTGTTTTGTGTTAATTATGAGTTGATAATATGTACTTTAATCTTGGGTGCATCACATAGTGTATTTCTTTTTTGTGGTAGGAGATGCACCATCTGGTATGCCACCAAATGCATATCATAGTGCATGTATTGGTGATAATTCACCATCATTTCTTGGAGCTACCCATATTTCTAGCATGGGAGCTATGTAGACATCGTTGTTGATTGATGATAATGAATCAATGCCTTTGAAATGTCCTAAGATTCCAGGTACTTTAAATAATTATTTTTTATATTGTAATAAGGATTTTCTTGCAAGACGTAAACATGATAGGAAGTGATGAATGCAAGGGCTTTTGATGTGGAGTGATGCCTCATGGCCTTCTTTAGTATGTTGTATTGTGCAAGTTGTTTAATTATTCTAGAATTCCTTTTTATTAGGGGTTTGGTAGGATCATCTAAATTATCAATGACCTTTTCTCTATACCAGTAATTCTCTAGTTTATTAATTTAGTACATTGCAATTTCATGCTTTCAGTAGAAGATACTAACCAATTTTTCTACAAAGAACCTAAAGTGGGAGTCTTCTTTCATATTCAATGTTCAATTTTTAATGATTTTCCACATCATTGCTATTGCCTGTTAGAGTTTTAGAGTGCTCACTTTTAGCTTCAGTATCTATTTTAGCAATTTTTTTTTCCATAATCTCCCAGGTATGATCAGTGACAACATTAATTAAGAATGACAAAAAATGAAGGTCATGGCAAGTTATATGTATTATGCACTATATTTTTTTTCAAGGTATACTGATTAATATAGTCACAGTACATTTTTTAGTTTCAGAACATCAGTAACAGAACCCTAGTAGAGTTTGACTAGTTTTAGACATTTTTAAAAAAATTCCAAACTTCTTTTTTGGTCAATTTTGGTCAAGTTGATCCTCCAACCCTGAAATAGATCACTAAAAAGATGAAATGTATCTCATTTTATGTATTTTTTATTCACTATGAAAAGTATTCTTCGCATGATTCATTTTAATGGTTCTGACTATTAATTATCCCATGAAATTTTTTGCAAGAAACGATACATTTTATAGGAGGCTTTATGATCTCACACTACGAAGATTTGGGTCCACCATACATAAAAGGTGGAACATCATAACTGAACTAATTTTATCCCACTATTTTTTTTCATATCATTAATTGATGCAACATTTTTCCTTTCATTCGGGTCTTTTTTTATACTACCTATATCTAACAATTTTGTGCTTTTTCTTAAAAGGTGGAACTACCAAGATCAAAAATTAAAAGATGAGCTCATCAAAGATATAGAACATGAGTTTGGTAGTAATATTTTTTATCATAAGAAATTGTTACAAAAAACCTCTAGACATCTTAAGGTTGTGAGGGACACATATAGAAAGAGCCTCATCTTAAGCCTGAAGTACGAGCATCCTCCCTTTGTTTCAGTGAGGGACTGGAATGAGTTCATTTTGGATGCAAAGGAGAAAGGCGAATGTCTAAAAGAAAGTACACCAGCAAATCCAAAAAAGTATGCAATAGTATTAACTAGTACATTAATGAGAAAATTTAGGGTTCAACTTTAGTATCAACAATTTCAACTAGCTCAATTTAATCTATCTATTGATGAAAGGTATGTAATTCATATGCTGAGACAATTGCTTATAAATCTCAATCTCAATATGGGCATAAATCCTACATAAGATATAATTGACACAACTACTTATAAATCCTAAATCCATATGCTGACACAATTGCTTATAAATCTCAATCTCAATGTTGACACAACTGTATATATCTCAATCTGGGAATAAATCCTACATAAGATATAAATAGTGCACTTATAACTTCACATATAGCTATATTTTGTCTTGAAAATATAGTAATGCTCAACTACATGTACCATAGTTGTATGTGTTAGCAGTATAGGTGATAAATGATATTCAATAATTGTAATGAAAAGTACAATTTTTTTGAAAAACTTTGCAAGAATTTTACTAATGGTCAGTCTCCTAAAAGATATAAGCATCACATTCAATGCTAGAAACACAAGTTAATGACAACAATCACATTCCTATCCTTGAGGACTGACAACAACCCTTGTAGATTTATATTTATTGGTATTGTGGAGAGATGATCTAGCCTACACTACATAAGACAAACTATTTGAGACTTCATTTGGATGACATGATGTATGTTACCTATAGACCATGGTTAGGCATAGATCCATAAGATGATGTCTTCTCCTAGCTAGGATTCATGTTGGTATCTTAGCCACTCAATGGCCATTCTTCATTGAAGATAGAGAGATTTTCGCTCACCCATGTCTAGAGATAGTTCAACTATCAATATAGTATATCACATGAGTATTGTAGTTACACCTGCTTCACCAAGGAGGTCAAGAAAGGTTGTTCTCCTAGATTGGACCCAATTAGATGCATGGAAGATGTTAGTGGCCTTACCATTTATAGGTGGGACTACTTTCTAGATGTAGTGAATGATGGTGTCACTCCCTAGTACATAGGTAATTTGGCCCCACATTTATTTCCTCATATAACTGATCCTATAGGGGTAGTTAGTCAGGCACCACACCCTGATGTTTAGCAACCACAAGAACATCCTTTGAGGGAGGAGAGACCATTATAATGGCCACTGGTAGTTCTTGTTACAATTCCTTCTCATACTATTAGATTGGATCTTAGATCAAGCAACAATGAATAGGCACATAGGCCTACTCATGTGAGAACTCATAGAGAGATGAGCACCATGGGTGTAGTAGGAGGTGATGCCAGGAGACATAGGGTAGAGGAGCCACCACAATAGGATGTGGGTGGAGGAGGGGATGATGACATGCCAAATTAGCCTCCATAGGTTTTACCCATAGGAGATGTATTAGCACAGACTCAAGATTCTCTATGACATGTGAGGGAGAGATTGAGGACTTCTTAGAGGTGGGTGGGCAAGTTACAGGTGCAAGTCATAGTTAGAGATGCGTGACTAGCTAGAAGAGGGGAACTGTGAGATAGTAGATCTATGGTTTGAGATCATAGAGCTAAAGAGATAGATAGAGTTAGAGTGATATGAGACCTGTCATCATACCTCTCTAACTGCTCATTATTATGTAGTATCTGAAAATGCAGTACCTCTAGCTCAACATGTCTCAAGGTTCTTTGATTATGCTTGAGCTTCTGATGGTGTAGTGCCTCCTGCATGTGCAGATGTTACTCCTCCTCCTCCTTCTGGTGATGAGGGGGAAGGCTGTAGTTAGGTCCATGCTATCTTTTGTTCCTTTTGTATCTTTATATTGATCATGAGATTCATTGTATATTTGATGTATCATTTTGAGACTTGAGATATTGATAGTGCTCTGATTAGCACTTAGTTTTGATCTTTTGATTGTATCACCCCTCCGACATGTCAATGATATATATATGATACTGGATGCGAATTGTCCACTCTTAGAAAACATTAGAATTATTGATTGCAATTTGCCTAGTAAGATAATGGTGAGCTTCTGTTTACCTAAATGTCTCTATTTGGAAACTGACACTCAACTTCTGGAACATTTTGCAAAAGTGAAATCGATCAGGAAAATCACCTATTTTGATGATGAAGATTTTGCTAATGTCAAATTTCTACAATGCTTTCCTTATTTGGAGGAGTTGTGCATGCATTCTCCATTATTGGCCGTGTCCCCTACAAGTGTAAGTATTTATGTTATTTTAATCTGCATGAAAGCATTTGTTTGCAAGCATTTAAAGTTATGATTTTTTTTTGGAAAACTCTAACCCAAATTTCATTCTTATAAATAATGCTAATAATTTTTGCTATTTCTTTCCACTCTATGAAATTTACTATTTCTTAAACTCTTATACCTTATTTATAGGGTCAAAATTATGTGGCATTATTAAAGCGAATGGTTTAAACATGATCACATCCTAATCTTCGTAATTTCTACAGTAAAAGTGTTAAAGTTGACTTTTTATTTTTTTCTATCCTTAATTCTTCTTTTACTGTGTGACTTTTAAGAATAGTTGAAGCTTATCTAAATAGTTTTCTATCCAACTGTCAACTTTGAAATCATTTTTTGCAGATGTAGACTATACGAAACATCCTCCAAGCTATGATGTAACATTTCTGATCTTCTCAAACATTTTGAAAGGTGCTCCATTGCTAGAAGAAATCAAAATAAACATAGATTAAGACAAGTCTTAAGTCGTGAGTCTTTTGCTAGAAGAATGCTAGGTAGTTCCTGTTAGTTGGTAGTTATCTTCGCAAATCAGTGGGGATTTTGTTTCAGGTACAACCACCATTTATAAAATTAGTTCCATGCAGTGCAGAGGCTAAAGAAGCACTTGATGCACAAAGGTGATGTCTTTTAAATTGAAAACAAAAAAATACTTACTTTTCAGCTACAGGTAAAAAGGAATGCTACTAAGGCAATCTGAAATTTGACATTTGCCCTCAAGTTTATACCTATTGCAGCCTTGGGGATAAAAACACTTTGAGTGTGGAACCTATGGATACTCTGTAGGATATCAAGAATGAGCAAGTAATGATACCAAGGTAATGCTACAAGACTCATGCCTTTCCACTAAGCATATAGACTCTAAACTGTAGTTTGAACCAGTGGTTCTTCCGTGAAGCCCCCCCCCCCCCCAATTTACCAAATATGTTCACATCCCATTCACTAAATTGACTTATCTTTGATGAAAAATAAAATTAATCTATAAAATCTACTAGCTGTTTGAACTTTTAGTTATCGTTTACTTTGTGTGACAATGGATAATATAGACTGTCAAAATTGATGTGTAATTTTATGGAGAGGCATGTCAAAATATGGATAAATAGCATGAACTCCATGGATAAATAGCATGATTACAGATGTCAATTAAAGGTATGATGCTATAATTTCTTCCCTTTTTTCATATTTTTGGTGGAACATGCTACTATATGTTTAAACCTTCATACCAATATATAATAATCCACTATTTAGTATTGATTTTTATATCTATATCATCTAACATATTTCAAACTTTTCATAGGTTGTAGGACACATCAAAGGCAACAAAGGTGAGGCTGGAAAAGGTTGGGTAGCACAGACTTGGCTTTGGGGGATATTCGAAAATCAAAGCACGCGTTGTAAGTAGCAATAAATGAATTGCAAAGAAAAATTATTTATAAAATGAAAATAATTTTTTTAATTAATAAAAAAATGTAGGGCACTGATTTTAATCTGGAGGCCATAGAAGAACACAAAAAATTGCCTTCAAGCAAGGCTATGCAGTGGTGGTTGAATGCCTACGACAAACTTCCATTGCCCCAACTGAATAGTCTCCTGCATCACGTGCATAGGTAAATATGCCAAAAAATATATTAGAAATTGAATACTTGAGCAAAAATTTATTTGATAATAAAGTGCATGACATTGCAATGTAGCCTGTTAATCGTGACACATATCATACGCAACATCATGAAGCCCCTGATGTGCATTGTACTATCGATGGAGGTGCTCATTTGTTATTTAAAACTAATTATATAATTATTAATACAATTTAACATCTTTAATTGAACTTAGTGTAACCTTTTTGTGTTGGGGATATAGAATCATGTCGTGTTGAACGAGTGCGAGAGGATGTTCAGACTGATCAGTAAGTAGATCATGTTGCACATTCAGGTAAAGAAAATCTATGTTTTGTTTTTTTAAATTAATTTTTTGATTTATAGTTCTTTTACTTAAATAAAAACTCATAATTCACTAATATAAAATGGTGCGAATTTAACTCATGAAGTACTTGTTATTGCAGCAAACCCCCCTTTGGTGCAACGGCCTCATGATGTTCTTGAACAGATGAGGAGGAGACATGTGTTAGAACCAGTAGAGGAGGTGGATGACAAGGACATGGATATTCCTCTTAGAAATTTTATGAAAAAAAGAAATGGCTAGAAAACAAAAAAGATATGATTATTCATGAATGACTTACTCTTGAATATTGTTAATGAATATTTTATTAATGAATATTGTTAATGAATATTAATTAATGTTGGGTGTTAATGAATATTGTGTTAATTAATTATTCATGAATGACTTACTCTTGAATGTTACGTGTTAATGAATTTTTTGTTAATGAATTATTCATGAATGTTGTGTGTTTATGAATTTTATGTGTTAATGAATGTTATCATGGGATTATAATGATTGAATGTTATATTTCATAAATGGATGAATTGAATGTTATTAAATGTTAATGGGGATGACGAGGACATTGATATTCCTCTTAAAAAATTTATGAAAAAAAGAAACGACAAAAAAGAAAAAAAGAAATGATTATTCATGAATGACTTACTCTTGAATATTCTTAATGAATATTGTGTTAATGAATATTATTCATTAATGTTGGGTGTTAATGAATATTGTCTTAATGAATTATTCATGAATGACTTACTCTTGAATTATTCATGAATGTTGTGTGTTTATGAATTTTATGTGTTAATGAATGTTATCATGTGATTATAATGATTGAATGCTATATTTCAAAAATGGATGAATTGAATGTTATTAAATGTTAATGGGGAATTTAGAGTGATGTTTGGGGGGGGGGGGGGGGGGGGAGGGTGGGCTGGGCAGGGCCAAATGAGCTTCCACCTTCATGTGGTTGGCCCTATTAAGTAGAGAATATTTAACTATTCTCAAACTTTAAAGATAAGCTTATAGTTAATAGTGACAACCAATTAGTAAGTCAAAATGAAGTTTTTTGTTATAGGTACCTTTTTAGTTTTTAAAGCACGATATCATGTTTTAATATTGTATAGTTTTTTTTAATAAGTTAAAGTATTCTTTTACTATACCAACATAATTTATGACCATTTTAGTAACTATTCTAACATCGCTTTATGACAAATCTTGTTTTGGCAAAGATGGCGATACGTGGTGCTGTCTATTCCTTGGGAGATTGGATTGCATAGGTCTGTATCTCAACATCAACATGGAAAATGGTGTGAAATTGCACTTTCCTTAGTCATGGTTGCATACCTATTGCACTCTTTCATTTGAAAAATGAATAGAAATACCATATCTAGTAGCTTCTCTATGTTGTATTCATTTATTGGTAATGATTCAATGTCATGCCATTTGATGGTAGCTTCTAGAGTTTCATTTAGTTGTAAGGTGTGTCTTATCTTTTCAAGTTTGTATACTCCATTTGGTAGTTTGGTATTAATTGATGATGTCTTGGATCTTCTACCTTCACTGTAGTCTTCATCATCATCCAACTTGTTGTTTGGTATTTTCCATGTTATCCTCTATTTCCATGGTCTTCAACATGGTTGTGTATTTTATCTATCTAGTTCAAAGACTATATGCACCTAAGGTGGAAGCCATTTAGAACTAACAGTTGGAGAGATCGTGTTTCCCCTTGTAAAACTAGAAAATATCACGAGTTTAAGGTCAAGAAGGAAGAAGCCGTAACATTTTGAGTAGCAAAATATGCTTAAAATTACATATTTAGTTGATTCTTTGGTGAAGTTTCTTATTTCAATTCAATTGATTTTGGTTGTCAACCAAATTCCTAAATCCAATGTTTATTGTATTTCAGTGCTACATTTTCATAGGGATCTAAGTGAAATGACAGTTGACTATTATTTATATTTGAGAATTTGTGTTGTGCCTTACTATGATCCTCTAATAGTAAAGGAGAAATTGATCTGAATTTGTTTCTCATGTCCCATGTTGGATACTTCTTCTTGTGTAACTAACCACTTTTGATGTGGGTTATGAGCTTTGATGCTAGTATGTTATTACACTGCCATTTATTATAGAGTAGATCTAATAAGTATCTCTAAATATACTATAAGGATCTCTAAACATGAGTAAAGCAGTATTACAAAACGTAGATCTGAACTCAAAATTCATGATGTTTTCCGCTCTAGAGAAAGAGGGGAACTTAATATACTCGTAACACACCCCATCATAAGAGATCCATTGGATGGTTTTTGTTGGGGTTTGACTCTCCTAGTGTAGCACTAAGCTAGGCTTCTAGGTGCTAGGATATTTTCTCTTGTTGGTGGCTCTAGACCCGCTGAATGCTCTAGATAATTGTCTGTCAAATTTTGGTTGAAGGAGCTATGCTTGAGCTATCAAGTCTTATGCAAAGTTTGTCATATTTTGTGGTGATAACATGGACTTTTATCAATGCATAATTATGGTCTATAAATTCTTAGAGTCTCTAGTGCCTCTAAGATTTACACCATCAGGTGACTAATTCTTTGAAGTCCCTAATGTTTGGTGACATTGAGCTATACCTATGTGAGTTATGTTTGGGTTTTCCTTCCTCATATTCATTTCAATTTTGTGAGTTGTCCTGAGGCCATTGGAAATTCCCTTTGCTAGTTCCTAAAATTGGATTGATCTAGTATAATTTTGGACTATTCTATGTTTGTATTCTAGTTGAAATAGAGATCTCTCCACTTTAATCATGGTTGATGAGAGGCCATGCGTGAAGCATTGAATATGAGGGTTTTCCATTTTGTTGTAGAGATTGCATCTCTATAGGATACATGCCTAATGATTTCCATTTTTTGTTGGATAGGTGTTGTCACTTGATGGAGGGCCATGAAAAATGACCATTTGAAAATTAGAGTTTCTGATTCTGTTTTAGATTTTCCTTTTGAGGACTTGTTTTCTAATGAAGAAGAAACTTTTTTGATTATATTGATGCTTCTCATGCAGTTGGTCTGAGCTAAACTTCTATCGCTTCCATTCTTGTCACAATTTTGGGTGTTAGACCATATTTCAGGTGCGATGCCCGCTAGCCTTGTGGCCTATGTTGTTGAAGTTATGGCTCCCAGTTCTATTTTGAGAAAAAAATTATTGATAATACTGACTCTTAAATAATCACTCTTGGGCCTTGTTGACAGGTTGTAGTGAGGTTTCCTTTGTTGCAATCCTAACAATAGCATTGCTTAGACTTTTGTCCAAGTGCATAGAAAGAGGTTTTTTTTTTTTTTTGTTGATTCCCTATGTTTATGCTTTCATCCCTTGTTTGTGTAAAGGTTAACAACCCATTGTTTTGGCTTTTATAGAAAAACAACATATCAATATCATCCTTTCAGATTGAACAATACTAGATGAGTAATGATACTATCTTGAAAAATACAAGAAACCAAGACTACAATATACACTCATTTGATGAAGCAAATAAAATCCTTCCAATAATAATTAGTTAGAACTATCAAAGTGAATTTTTAGGATTTTATAAATACAATTGGAAAATGGATCAAGAAGATTTATGTCTTTCTCATGGAAACTTTGGTTATTATGTGTAAAATTGGCCTCATTCTTTTAACAATTATTTTCATGTTATCCGTGGAATTTTTTTTATCATTTAAGTTTCTTGTTCTTGCAAGATGAACTACGAGATGCATTGTTACTGGTGTTTGCAAATAAGTAGGATATTCCCAATGCAATGAATGTTGCAAAGATCATGATAAACTTGGGTTGCATTCTCTTAGGCAGTGACACTTGTCAGTATTACATTCTTTTTAATTTTCAGTATTAAAAATTGTAGATACTAATCATCTATTATGCTGCACTATTTCTACTTTGCATATAGTTTATCATCACTCTAGTAAACGAGAAAAAAATTGGAATGTTAAGTGTTGCTTATGAAATAGCTTGTATCATGTCTTGAGGTATATACAGAGCATCTATGATAGTTTGTAAGAAATAAGTCCTTTTATTTTAGTTCTTATGGCCTTTGTTTTATTTTTCAAGTTTGAAAGATTACTGTGGAATAGGGTTCAAGAATTTTGTATTACAAAAACATCTTATTTCTTTATTGATATAGATAGATTGAGGAGGTAAAAATTCAGTTTTGATGCATACTCATATGTAGGATGCAAACTTATTTTGATGTGACATTATGTGTGTTCTCTTTCACATTTTACTATCAATTTTCTATCCAATTTAATTACCCAAAACTACTAAGAAAAATTGTGAAGGTCACAATTGCTATTAAAATCTTGTACTACCTTTTTATGTTTATCGCTTACCTATCCGCAACGCCACAATTGATATTGACAGTCTCTTGCCCTCATCGTGCAACTAAACTACTTTAGTTTTATTGATGCAGCTGAACTATGAGTGCCTTTTGTGTTCTTGACAAATCGTAAGCTTTCAAATTTTGTGAAGCCATTACGGATGCAAATGAATAACTGGTGAGGTGTAAATTTTAAGGCAATTTTTTGTTTCTATAATGTACAGTTCAATTGCTAGAAATATTTCATCTAGATTTTTAATTGATAGACTGTTAACTTTTCATGTCATTTTCTACTTTGGTTGGGTAGTTCTCCTTGCATTTGTAAATCGTAAATCTTGTTGCAGTCTTTAGCCTAATGATAGTTTGGTATTACATCCAGGGTGATAACATAGTTGACTTAAAACTTTGCATTAAAGAAAACATCAAGAGATAATATTTGAATTGTGGATATTTGTAAATTATGTTGGTTTTAGACATAGTTATAGTTATAGTTATATATGCACTCTTATGATGATGTGATTGGGACTGTAAATTTTTTTGTCACATTTATCTATTTGAAAAATAGATGAAATTATTGGCTTTCATTCCTGATAAATAATTCTTTCCTAATTTTATTCTTCCCTGCAGGAACCAAAATTTAGATGCACTGTGCCAATTATTGCAAAGGCTTTGCTCTCATAGGAGCTTTCTAAACTCCACAAAATTTGAGTTGTAAAGCATAATTGCTCGGTGGAGACTCGAGATATCGTGCACATTTCTTCCTCCTTCCCATTGTTTTGTATGAAATAAATCATGTGACAAATGAAACAATGGTGTGGAGGTAGAAATGTGCACGATACCCTGACTCTCATGCACTGGGCAATTATGCTTTAGAATCAAGTTTTGTGTAGTTTAGAAGGCTCCTATGAGAGCAAAGCTTTTACAATAACTAGGATAGCTCGTCAAAATTTCTACATATCTTGGTCTCAATTTCGACACAAATACAAATAAGAATTGGTATTTTGGTCGCAATTTCAACACCAAACTGGTCCCCTTTGACGTCGCTTGTATGGCACCGGCATAGAAAAGTAAGGTGTTTTCATTGCAATTTTGATGCTGAATTGGTGTAGGTTTATGTAAAAATTTTGACCAACGATACCCACAAATGAGGAAATAATAGTTTAGCTTGGACTAGGGAAATCAATGAAATTTGCGTCGGTCAGTCCACCTTTATGAAGTCAAAATTTTGACGCAGAATGTATGTGGCAAAAAAATGACCAAAAAAGACTGATAGCAAGCTTGGTCGCCTTATCAACGTACTCTTGTCTAAATTTTCACTTTTTTGTGTCAAAATTTTGGCCTAAATTTACTAGTGTAACTAATTTTGAATCTGAGATTTGAGCAAAGCATGATATGATTTTTTTGAAGAGTGAAATGTGATGATACAGTTGTGGCTTCAGATTTTTTGGACATTTCTTATGAGACACTGTATGAGTTGGACACAATTAAGGTGGAATGTGATGAGAGTTCATGTTAGGTTAAGTCAAATGATGCATTTGTTGCCGTGAGTTCCCTAGATCATGTATTTGATGGTTATGAAGCAATAGAGGGAGTAGGAGCATGCAAGGATATTGTCATATTAGTAGCCACTTCTATGTTGGTCGAGCCATCCAAAAAGGAGTTTAAAAACATGCATGTGGTTATATATGTGTTATTTGATGATAGTACACTCATTATCATTGATGAGGTGAGTGATATAGTGATATAGTCATGTTAT
The DNA here is from genome assembly GCA_028749045.1 of Cupressus sempervirens. Classification (NCBI taxonomy): domain Eukaryota; kingdom Viridiplantae; phylum Streptophyta; class Pinopsida; order Cupressales; family Cupressaceae; genus Cupressus; species Cupressus sempervirens. The sequence continues at coordinate 380,552,422 of CM053785.1, forward strand.
ACTATCAATCAACAAAGTGTTGATGTTCACTTCATGGACAATCCTATGTTTGACATGGATGCAACATTATCTTATGACAATCTATTGTTTGAGGTTGATGTTGATCACTCACCTAAGTGAAGTTGGACTCAGTTTTTACCATTTATAAAGATTCTGCTTTCTGTTGTGGCAACTGGTAGTGTTCTTGTGTCCACATATTTTGACATGGCTACAACTATTGTTGATACAGTTGGCATGAGTGCATATGGTTCTCTTGTAGCTACATCTATTCAAGGGATTGTTGATTAGGGTTCTAGTCCAGTATATATTATATGGGTGGGGACCAAGATGGAGATTTTTCTTGTGAGATTTTCTTTTGGTGATATTCTAACTCCTACATCATTAGCACAGGTTTTGAGTGCTATACTATAGGTTATATTGTTGGTCCTAATGATGTTAGTTGCATGTAGTTGGTTCAATATTGACAAAGGTATCACATACTACTTCATTTGGGAGGGTGGAGTTCACTGTGTTCTTGAATTGCTTGAGGACAAGAAATTTTAGGGAGGGTAGATTGTAATATCCCCCATCTTTTGGGCCATCCAAGGAGTTCTTAGCTATTCATTCTTCAATGGATAAGTGGAGAAATAAGGAGAAATAAATTAAATTAAAGTCAAAAATAAATAAAATCTAAAAGCTACTTTATATTTAATTAATTTAATTTTTTAGAAGCACAACTAATTATTGTATTGGAAAGGGGGAAGCTTCTAGAGAGTGCATTTTCTAGAAGTACAACTAATTATTGCATTGGAAAGGGGGAAGCTTCTAGAGAGTGCAATTAAATAATATTTTATTTCCTTCTAGAAGGATGAAGGAAAAGAATAAATAGAGGTGAGAGCTTCATTGTTAGGCATCCAATTATTGTCAATTGCATTTGATATAAACTTGAGAGAAGAAACTAAGGATTTCTGATTTTAATTAGTCATTGGAGAGCATCAATTCTTCAATGTTGCAACCATTTGAGGTGGTGAAATATCCACTAAATTTTACATTTAGGAGAGCTTCATTCTAGAGTTCTATTTATGCTTAAATTGGAGAATACATTTATTGGTGGCTACTATAGTATTGTGAATAGTGACGTGAACAGTACCTGCACTATAGTACTTGGCTTGATTATGATTGCAATTTTATCTCTTTCATTGGGCAATTTGTATATCAGGTTCTACAATAAATTTACATCATTTGAATTAGTCATCTGGCATTGTAAATGTGGTTGTCATAAGTAGTTGTAAATGCACATTTTATATTAGATTTATAATGTCATTTCTACTCATTTTTTTGGGGGGTTGCAAAGCCAAGAGCCTTGGAATATTATGTTAAGCATTGATAAGTTGCAGGTCTATATATTTGATGTAATGTGCATATTTATATCTTCCATGATTGACATAATAGTATGCATGCCAAGTGTTTGACAAAATACCAATTGGTTGTAAGTGCACATTTTTCATTTAGAAATCATCTATATGCATTTGAAAAGCCAAAAGAGAATTGCATATGCATTTAGTTCTTTTCTTAGATATAGCAATAATCAATTACGTGCTTTTAGATTCTCTTTGATATCATTTCAAGCAAGCATAATCAGTCTGAAACTCAAAAATAGCAAATGTAGAGATCATATTGGAAGTGTTTGACAATTTTCCTTACCTACAAATCAACAAGTTGAGTTTCAAATTGACAAGAGATATTATATTGGTATCAAAGCTTGCTTGCAAAGTGTTTGACAAAATGTCAAACAATTGAATTAGTAAAGAATTTTCTATTTGTTGAAGTTATAACCGGTTGGGGTTATTACATCATTCAAAAATATTGGATTTTATGCATTTGATGTATATTGTTGATATATATTTATGAAACTGAAAATTTTTAGTAATCTTATTTTTTGTTTATTTGTAGCCTTCTAACTTTTGTAATACATTGGCATAATTTACAAAAAAAAAAAATTAATTAAATTTAGTTACGCTAATAGCTTCTCTGCTAGAGTAGTTGCTGAGGTTGCTCTCAAAGAATGTGAGTCTTACAATTTTACGTACTAGAATTAGATCAACTTCACTGCTCTCCTATTGATCCCCTATTCTTTGGTGTATCCTTTTTTCTTCACTGGTCGATTAATGTGGGTGACCTCATTTTTGTCACTGTATTTCCTTTCAAATTAACAAGATCATGGTTTTAGTTCCTGTTAAGTACTTGCAGTACATTTTTGTTGAAGCTTAACTGCCTTCAACATGGATATTTAAAATCATAGGATCCTGATAGTCTTCCAAGGAAATACTGATTTTATAGTCAAAATAAATACATTATGAAACAATAACATATCATATCACATTCATTTTGACATGCTAGATTGGTTGCATATAGATTTGAAGCTGCAAACACTTAACATATGGATAATTACTCCTTTACAGTTGTATAAAAGGAAAATTAAAATTAGCAAGTGTACACACAATAGTAAGACTAACCTATTTCTGAAGAGTCTACTAGAAAGTACATTTTTTATTAGTGTTTTTCATGGTATATAGTATTTAGTTTTCAGAAAATTATTTTCGCTGCTTTTGCAATTTGCATTTCTACACAACTATGAAACCATTGTAGTCTTACTATCAATTATTCCTGAATAGCTTATCCCTATTATGTGCATTGGTTATACATTAGGACTACCTTCTTCTTTGCCTTACAGTATCGTTCCAGGCCTCTTGTAATAAAAAATTAAAAATATAAGGTCAAAAGATGTCTATTTCATCTATTAAAATTCTTATGGGCAAAAAATATCCAACATCGAGTAGATATTATATGTAGATCATAACAAAGAACAATAAATACAGTAACCTCTCTACACTCTTCTGAAGACTCTGCAAGATTGTTTATTTTTTCTTCACACATGTTCTAGAACCTAAAAACTTGCATTTGTTTTTGACACCTGAACAGTTTCCTCTGAAGGGCTTTCCATTAGTATTGTTGTGATCATATAATCAAGCATTACTTTTTCTTCCTTGGCTAAAAGTGAAAAACCTCATGTTATAATTTCACAATAATGACTGAGAGAGATGCCCTAAAAGATTGGGGTTCATGATGTCTGACCTGTTATATTACTACATTACCATGTTCCGAACATGGAATCTATTGGAATTGCTAAAAAGAACAATTGTCGTTAAGGCGGACACTGCTAGAATAACTATAAAATCCTTGTACAGAATTAGATGTAAGAATGCTAATAGACAATTCACATCTTCCCTAACAATGAGGAACATGTGGATGCGAAGGGAAATATGGAAAGCTCACATCTTCCCTAAATGGATAATCCTGAGAGAGATCACACATTATTTTTTCTGCGAGATACAGAGGGGAAGATAGGTTTTGAAGTTCTTCTCAGCTGTGAATTTTGCAAGGAAATATACAAGGAGTTTATTTCTTTCCTTTTATTATAACTATTTTAAAATTTTAAGAAATTGGATTTAATATTGATCATGAAATATGTTGAAATGTATATTTATGTATATCTGCGATTAATTTTGAGTACTGTTGTATTATTTTTTCTTTTATTTTTTATTGAATTATAGCATTGTAATCCCATAGGTTTCGAACTTGTGATGCAATAGGAAAACCCTATTCCCTCATGTTCTTTGTGACCACCACCCCCACCCCCCCGCCTCATGTTCTTTGTGACTCAATTTTCTAATGTAATAGTTGTACATAAAACTTTCTATTAGATTTAGCAAGGCAGAAAGATGACAAATTCTTTAAAACCCTTGTAATCAGATTTAACAACACTTTTTCTCTTGTCTTATTAAGTTAATCTTGTAGGTAGTAGTGTGTCATGGATTTTTCTACAACCCCTCTCTCTATCTGATAGGAAACACAACGGAGTTGACCTACACCAAGTGATATTAGAGCTTGTAGTTCATCATGCTGAGAAGAAGACCTACAAGAAACATGGCCCAAGAGGAAGGGGTCAAAGAAGAAGAAGAACTAGGGATGAGGAGCTTGGGCTTGCAGAGGAAGTTAGAGGTCTTATGGCATGAATGGAAGACATTTAAGTAGCTCAAAGAAGAGGACTGCACCTAGAGGACATTAGTGACAATGATCAAGAAGAAGCCAATGGGAGAGGTGAAGAGTTACATCAACTTAGAATAAATCTTGAAGAGGATAGAATCATTAGAGCTCTTACTAAAGCAAGCACTAAGCCACGACTTGATCCTCCAAGTTATAAAGGGGAACTGAATGCTAAAGAATTGTTGCATTGTATCAATGAGATGGATAAATATTATGAGTTTGAGAAAATTGAAGAAGTGAAAAAGTTTAATTATGCCCACACTAAACTAATGGGCCAATCATCCCTATGGTGGGAAGGTGTGCAAATGGATATGCAACAGACGGGAAAAGAAAAGATTTAGTCATGGGATCGAATGGTTAAAACATCTTATGTCCAAATTCTTTCTACAAAGCTTTCAAATCAGTCTATTCAAAAAAGTACAAAATTTGAAACAAAGGGAGAGTAGTGTGGAGGAGTACACCAAAGAGTTTTATAGATTAAACGTAAGAGTTGGCCATATTAAAGAGGATGTAGAGCAAGTTTCTCGTTATTTGAATGGATTACGCATAGTCATCCAAGATAAGATAAGTATGGTCAATGTGTACAGCGTGGAAGAGGCATATCAGTTTTCCTTGAAGGCCAAAGAGAAGCTCAATATGAAGAAGAAAAGTAATTCTCGGGGAAGAGGACAGCCCAGCAGTGGTAGAGGCTACACCAGAAAACAATATGCAACAAGCACTTCAAGTGCAAATATGCAAGAAGGGAAGGGAAGAAAGGCTTCCCTAGAGGAAAAGAGGGTTATTTTCATTGAAGGGGATCCTTTGGAAGAAGTGGAGGAAGTAGATTTAGTGGTACTTGTTACCAATGTAGGGAAATAGGGTATCAAGAATTTGAGTGCCCACAAATTAAATATGATGGCGGATAAGGGAAAGAGGCCAGAGTGCATGTGGTGGAAGCTGAAAATGATGGTCAGTTGAACACATAAACCATCAAGAAAGATCGAAGAGAGTACCTTTTAAATCTCATAAAGGATAGTGAAGGTAAAGGGGAAGATGAATCAAGAGTAAGTTTGGTCTCTAAAAATAAATATTTGAGGGACTGCAAGGAAGAAGAAAATTGTTTTGCTATTGCTGCTAAATAAGCCACCATTGGAACACCCAAGGATGAAAATGAGATACCAAAGGAAATCTAGGAGATTGGAGGAGTATTTTGAAATCTTGATAAAAGAGTTACTTACAAGGTTACCCCCAATAAGAACCATCAACTATTGTATGGATCTGATTCCGAGTGTGAGTTTTCCAAACAAGCCACCATATAGAATGTCGCCAAGAGACAATGACGAAATGAACAAACAAGTGCAAGAGTTTCTTGACAAGGGGTGGTTCCAGTAGTGTTGGCACCAAAGAAAGATGGAGGTTGGTGAATGTGTACTGATTCAATATCAATAAACAAGATAACCATCAAGTATCAATTCTCATTGCCATGAATAGATGATCTAATGGATAGCTTGAGTGGAGCTAGATACTTCACAAAAATTGAATTGAAGAGTGGTTACCATCAAAAAAGGATAAAAGAAGGTGATGAATAAAAGACCGCATTCAAGATGAAGGATGGATTATATGAATGGTTGGTGATAACATTTGGGTTGATGAATGCTCCAAGTACCTTCATGAGATTGATGGATGAAGTTTTGAAGCCATATCTCACTAAGTTTGTGATTGTATATCTAGATGATATCATAATTTTCAGTAGGACTGAAGGAGAACATTTATATCATGTTAGAGTTGTACTACAAATCTTGAAAGAAGAAAACTAATGGAAAATTTAAAGAAGTGTAGTTTTATGAAAGAAGAGCTAGCATAAGCAAGCTTTCTGATTTCTAGCACTTGTCTAAAAATGGATCCAAAAAAAGTGAAACCAATAGTTGATTAGCCTTCTCCAAGTAGTAAATTTGAAGAAAGGAGTTTTCATAGTTTGGCAAGATTCTATAGGAAGTTTATTCAAAAGTTCAATGGGATATGTGTACCAATAATCGAAACAATGGGAGGAGATAAAACAGAATTTGTTTGGAAAGTAGCAGCCTAAAAGAGTTTGGACAGTTTGAAGGAGAAGGTGAAAGAGCAACATGTGCTAGCATTACCTAATTTTGAAAAGGTATTTCGGGTTGATTGTGATACAAGTGGGAAAGCAAGCGGAGTCCCAAGTCAAGAAGGAAGGATCATAGCATACTTTAGTGAGAAGCTCAATCAGGAAAATAGAAGATACTCCATGTATGATCAAGAGTTCTACAAAATAGAAGATACTCCATGTATGATCAAGAGTTCTACACAATTGTGCAAGTTCTTAAGTGATGTAGGAGCATCTTAGGTTGCCTTGTTATCTTACTCATTTTGGTTCATTTTGCATGTTGATGCCAAGTTATTGTAGCTCCAGTGGCTCTATTAGATGCTGAGTTATTGTAGCTCTAGCCGATGCCAGGTTACCCAGTGTATGCCAAGTGACTCTTCATGTGCCAAGTTACCCAGTGTATGTCAAATGACTCTTCATGTGTCAAGTTATCCAATTTATGCCAAGTGACTCTTCATGTGCCGAGTTACCTAGTGTATGCCAAGTGATTCTTCATGTGCTGAGTTACCCAGTGTATGCCAAGTGACTCTTCATGTGCCGAGTTACCCAATGTATGCCAAGTGACTCTTCATGTGCCGAGTTACCCAATGTATGCCAAGTGACTCTTCATGTGTCGAGTTACCCAGTGTATGCCAAGTAACTCTTTATGTGCCAAGTTACCCAGTGTATGCCAAGTGACACTTCATGTGCCAAGTTACCCAGTGTATGCCAAGTGACTCTTCATGTGTCGAGTTACCCAGTGTATGCCAAGTGACACTTCATGTGCCGAGTTACCCAGTCTATGCCAAGTGTTAGCATTTGGACATGATTTCTATGAGCTGACTTGCGAGATTTATTTTGATCCCGAATTTTATGTTAAGATCTTTTCTTGGGATGCGTCTAGACCATTGTTGGGTCGACCTTCTTCTTATGTAATGTTCTAGAATAATCTGTAAGCCATTTTGGCAAGTATATATAGAGTGTTTAGGCCTAGAGTTAGGAAAGTTTTTGGAGAGGAGAAATTTGGAGAGAAAAACTGAAAGTGCAAATTTGCAGTTGGATCTTTGAATGTGAATGTATTTTTAATTGGTCGTAACCTAGAAGGCCTTACATCTGGGCATGTATGAAGATATTTTGATGAATCAATAAAAGTATTTCACTCTTCTTCCTCCTTTGGTTGTTGTTCTTTGTGTTTGCTTCTATTGTGTTAACTCTTGCAGGGTGGTTTGGATAGCTGGGTGAGCCTTTGGATTTAGTTATTCACCCTTGGCCTACGTCAGTTAGTATCAGAGCTTGAGGTTCATCATTGTGGATATTGGATCATGTAGAACCCTAATTTGGATTTGGTTGTAGGGTGGCAGATCTGCGGATTTGACCTATAACTTGCAAAGGGTTACAATCTTGCAAGAACCTGATTTGCAAAGATGGTTGATGGTAGAAGATGTCAATGTTGCTATATTGGATGATTTGAGACAAATTACAGCCATATTAGATGCTATGGAGATAGCCTAGAGGAGAGGAGCACATCTTGATAATGTAAGTGATGATGAAGCAGTAGCACCAAATCATAATCTAGAACCTAAAGAAGATCAAGATGAGGAAAGATAGTTGTGAGTGTTGTCTAGGGAAAATTCAAAGCCTGCTATAGAATTTGTTCCTTATGGTGGAAAATTGGATACTAATGCTGTGTTGGATTGGATCTCTGATATGGAGAAGTTCTTTGAGTATGAAAACACTCCTAATAATAGAAAGGTGAAGATTGCAGTCACTAGGTTGAAAGATCATGCATCACTATGGTGTGAGCACTTGCAAACTGATAGACAAAGGAGAGGAAAGGAGAATATCAGAACTTGGCCAAAGATGGTGAACAAGGTAAAGAACAAATTCCTCCCTGTTGATTACCAAGTTAGCCCGTTGAGAAAGATGTCAAATTTGAAACAAAAGGACATGACTGTGAAAGAATATACTAAGGAACTCTATAAATTGGACATCAGATCTAGACATGTGGATGATGATGTTGAAAAAATTACAAGGTACATTAATGGATTGAGCCCTAGAAGTCAAGATGGAATTAGTTTTGTGAAGTTGGAAAGTGTAGAAGAAGCATATCAATATGCCTTGAAAGCCAAGAAAGTCTTGACAAAGAAGCATGAACAAAGACAAAGAGGTAGAGGTGGTAGATTCTAGAGAAGTAGAGGTAGATCTTATGGAGAAAGTGGCAAATCTAACAGTTCTATGTAGGATAAAGGCAAATCTAAATGGAAGAATGATGACAAAGGAAACACTGAATGGAAAAGTGGTAATTCTTGTCAAGGAGGCACTAATTCTTATTGAGGAAGAGGTAATCCCTATTCTAGAGGTGGATTTCATGGTAATTATTTTAGATGTGGTAAAGAGTGGCATAGATATTTTGAATGTAGATCCTCTAAAAGTAGGCAAGGTAATAGAAATGTTGTGATTCAAAAAGATGATGAGGGTTCACCAAGTGGACCTAAGGCTAGAGAAAATATGATGGTGAGAAGAACCTTATATAATAAGGGAAGTGATGAGGAACCTATTTTAAGGAGAAGTCTTTTCAAGAAAAGATGTAAGATGGTTGGAAAATACTAAAAATGATCATTGATAGTGGAAGTTCTACAAATATGGCATGAAAAGAGCTGTTTACCAAGTTGTAGTTGTAGAGGCAGAAACATCCTAAACCTTATCATGTTTCATGGATCAAAGATGAGCATAAGATATTGGTAAGTGAGCAATGCCTTGTGAAGTTCAAAATTGGATATTACTTTGATGAAGTTTTGTGTGATATTATGCCCATGGATTGTTGTCATTTTTTTTGGGTAGACCTTGGCAATATGATAGATATGTTGTGCATGATGGTAGATTGAATCAATATACTCTTTGGGTAAATGAGAAGAAACAAATATTGCTACCTTTGATTGAAAGTCCAAATGAGGTTAATTGTACTGCTATATAAATTTGCATGGTTAATGGAAAACAATTTGAAAAGGAAATGAAAAGGAATCAAGTCTATATTTCCATAGTTCCTAAAGGACCGAGTGTTGGTAGTAATGGCCGAGTAGCAGAAGCTAGTAATGACAAAGTGATAGTAGATAGTGATAGCCGAGTACCAATAGAAATTATAGAATTGCTAAATGAATATAAAGACATTATTGCTGATGATATTCCTGATGGTTTACCTCTAGTAAGAAGCATAAGTCATTGTATGGATCTAATTCCTAGAGCTAGTTTGCCAAACAAAGCACCATATAGATTGACACCTATAGAGAATGAAGAACTTAATAGACAAGTGCATGAGTTGATTAGAGAAAGCTTGAGTCCATGTGTTGTACCTATTGTGTTAGTACCTTAAAAAAATGGAGAATGGAGAATGTGTATTGATTCCAGAGCCATTAACAAGATAACAGTGAAATATAGGTTTCCTATGCTAAGGATGGATGACATAATAGATTATTTGAGTAGAGAAAAGTATTTTACCAAGATTTATTTGAAGAGTGGCTATCATCAGATTAGAATTAGAGAAGGTGATGAATGGAAGACTATTTTCAAGATAAAAGATGGTTTGTATGAATGGTTGGTTATGCCTTTTGGTTTGATTAATGCATCTAGTACTTTCATGAGGTTGATGAATGAAGTTCTGGAAAAAAATTTGGGTAAGTTTGTGATTGTTTATTTGGATGATATTTTGATATTCAGTAACACTAAGGAAGAATATCTTGAGCATATTAGACAAGTATTGCAAAGGTTGAAAGAGGAAAAGTCGCTTATTAATCTAAAAAAGTGTTCTTTTATGCAGGAGGAGATTATGTATTTCAGATTTTTGATTTCAGCTGATGGATTGAAGATGGATCCTGAGAAGGTTAAAGAAATTTTGGAATGGTCTACGCCTAAGAATGTGGGTGAGGTAAGATTATTTCATGGTTTGGCTAGTTTTTATAGAAAGTTTATAAACAATTTCAGTGTTGTTTGTAATGCTATGACTAAGACAATGAGGGGAGATAAAAATGAATTCAAGTGGAAACATGGAGCTGATAAGATTTTTAAGACTTTGAAACAAAAGGTTGTTGAATTACCTGTATTGGCTTTGCCTGATTTCAACAAAGTATTTCAAGTTGAATGTGATGTGAGTGGTAATGCAATAGGAACTATATTAAGTAAAAAAGGTAAACTTGTTGCTTTCTTTAGTGAAAAGTTGAATGATGCTAAAAGGAAGTATTCTATGTATGATCAAGAATTTTATGTCATTGTTCAAGCATTGAAGAAGTGGAGACATTATTTGATTCTTGAGGAGTTTGTGTTGTATACTAATCATAAATCTTTACAATACTTGGAAATTCAACATAAATTGAATCAAAGACACATGAAGTGGGTTGAGTACTTGTAGAGTTTTAGATTTGTGATCAAGCATAAGATTGGAGTTACTAATATAGTTGTTGATGCATTGAGTAGAAGACGTTCTTTGTTGACTAAAATGAAGGTTGATGTTCTTGGTTTTAATGAAATGAAAGAGTTGAATGATGTTGATCCTAATTTTCCTGAGGCATGGAGAGAGTACAGAGCACCAAATATGATCTATCACATAAATAAGTATGATGAGTATTTCATTCAAGAAGGTATGTTGTTCAAAGGTATTTAGTTATGTATTCTTAGAAGTTCTATGAGGTTGAATCTAATTAAGGAAAAGCATAGTGGTGGATTGGATGGACATTTTGGAATTGATAAGACATTGAGTTTGCTGAAAGAGAAGTATTATTGGCCAAAAATGTATAAGGATGTTCAAAAATTTGTAAAGAGTTGTGGAGCTTTTCAAGTTGCAAAGGGGACAAGTCAAAATATTAGTTTGTATACACCTATTACTATTCCTGAGAAACCTTGGACTCACATCAGTATGGATTTTGTTCTTGAATTACCTAAGACAGTGAAGGGGTATGATTCCATATTTATTGTAGTGGATAGATTTTAGATGATGGCTCATTTCATACCATGTAAGAAGACATCAGATGCTAAGCATGTTTCTGAACTTTTTTTTAAAGAGATTGTGAGATTGCATGGATTACCAAGAAGTATTATTTCTGACAGAGATAGTAAGTTTGTTGATTATTTTTAGAAGACTTTGTGGAAGAAGATGGGTACTGAATTAAAGTTTAGTTCTACATTCCATCCACAAATAGATGGATAGACAGAGGTTGTGAATAGAAGCTTGGGTAATTTGCTAAGATGTTTAGTTGGGAATAAGCCAAGTAATTGGAAGATGGTATTAGCACAAGCTAAATTTGCATATAAAAATTTTGTGAATAGGAGTATAGGAAAGACACCTTTTGAGATTGTTACTGAAATGCATCCTAGAGGTATATTAGATTTGAGAGATGCTATTGGTGAAGAAAAGAAAAGTGTTGCAGGAGAAGAATTTTTTGATTTTATGGAGTCTTTGCATAAGGAAGTAAAGTTGAGGTTGGAACAAAGTAATCAAAAGTATAAGGAGAATTTTGATCAGCCTAGAAGACACCATGATTTTCAAGTTGATGATGAGGTGATGGTTCATCTAAAGAAAAGAAGATTCCCAGTTGGAACATGCAGTAAGGTGAAGATGAAAAATTTGGACCTTGTAAGATCTTGAAGAAGTTTGACAATGGTAATGCTTATGAAGTTGAGTTACCTGATGACATGGATATATCTCCTATATTCAATATTAATGATTTGTATAAGTATCATGAATTAGATGATGAAGTTGTATTAAAAGATTATCCTAAGAAGCGAATTGAAGAAGTTGAATAGATATTGGATCAAAGAGTTGGCAAGACCACAAGAGGAAAAGATTACTATGAATATTTGGTGAAGTGGAAGAACATGCCTATTAAAGATGCTTCATAGATTTCTCAATTTGAGTTTGATTCAACTCAGATTGTGACATCTCAATGATTCAGGAGAATCATTTCTTTCAACCCCTGTTGTCTGATGCAAGAGCATCCTAAGTTGTCTTGTTATCCTGATCATTTTTGCTCATTCTGAATGTTGATACCAAGTTATAGTAGCTCTAGTGGCTCTATTGGATGTCAAGTTACTGTAGCTCTAGTGGATGCCAAGTTACCCAGTGTATGCCAAGTGACTCTTCATGTGTCGAGTTACCCAGTGTATGCCAAGTGACTCTTCATGTGTTGAGTTACCTAGTGTATGCCAAGTGATTCTTCATGTGCCAAGTTATCCAGTGTATGTCAAGTGACTCTTCATGTGTTGAGTTACCCAGTGAATGCCAAGTGACTCTTCATGTGTTGAGTTACCTAGTGTATGCCAAGTGACTCTTCATGTGTTGAGTTACCCAGTGTATGCCAAGCAACTCTTCATGTCCCGAGTTACCCAGTGTATGCCAAGTGACTCTTCATGTGTCAAGTTACCCAGTGTACGCCAAGTGACACTTCATGTGCTAAGTTACCCAGTGTATGCCAAGTAACTCTTCATGTATTGAGATACCCATTGTATGCCAAGTGACTTCATGTGCCAAGTTACCCAACATATGTTGAGTGTCAGCATTTGGACATGATTTCTGTGAGTCAACTTGCAAGATTTATTTTGATCATGACTTTTATGTTAAGATTTTTTCTTGGGATGTGTCTAGACCATTGTTGGGTTGGCCTTCCTCTTATCTAATGTTTTAGAATAATCTATAAGCCATTTTGGCAAGTATATATATAGAGTGTTTAGGCCTAGAGTTAGGCAAGTTTTGGAGAGTAGAAATTTGGAGAGCAGAATTGAAAGTGAAATTTTGTAGTTGGATCTTTGAATGTGAATGTATTTGTAATTGGTCGTAACCTAGAAGGCCTTACAACTACGCATGTATGAAGATATTTTGATGAATCAATAAAAGTATTTCACTCTTCTTCCTCCTTTGGTTGCTATTCTTTGTGTTTGCTTCCATTGTGTTAACTCTTTTAGGATGGTTTGGATAGATGGGTGAGCCTTTGGGCCTAGTTATTCACCCTTGGCCTACGTCATTAAGAAGTGGAGGCATTACTTTCTACCAAAGGATTTTGTACTATACATAGATCACTGTGCATTGCAATTTATCAATAGCCAAGGTAAGTTGAGCCAAAGGCATATTAAATGGGTCTAGTTTTGATCATATGGGAGAGAGATACAAAGAAAATGTAGATTTTAAGGAAGCTTGGGCAACATGAAAGAACCTGACTACACTTATTACACCTATAATTGTATTTTGAGGACTTCCATTGTAATTGTCATAACAGTTTTCTTTTTTTGCAAAAGGTTCACCCTTGCTAGTGCTAGTGCTAGTTGCAATGAGATCAACTTCATTTGAATTTGAAGATTTAACAAATTTTGTGTGGGGATGACCTTCAAAACTAGAAGTATAGTATTTTTTCCTTTTCTAGATGAATTATCTTTAATCTCATTGGAGAGTCCAATGACTGGTTTACTTCCATTTTTGGGTGGGTCTAGTACTACAATTGGAATCCAAATCCCTTCACCACTTGCATTAATGGGCCCTATACCTACAGCATAACTCATGTTTTGTATCATAGTTGGCCCTTTAATATACATTTTTTTAATAGAATCACTTCAATGTCCTCATCAGAGTCAAGGTCCTTCTGTCTTTGACTATCACTATGTGGTGCAAGTGCCAAATTGATATATTATAGATGGATGCTCTTTATTCCAATAATAGCTAAAAATTTCATCCTCCTCAATTTCCTTAAAAGATTCTAAGGTCTTTTGTTCAACCAAATTTTGCCTCATTTTCCAAGAATCATTCCTTTTGATTTGACACCATAATTCAAATATGCATGCCTTTTTAATTGCTTTTGGCATAAAACTCTTAGAAGGTTAAGATGTTTTTTTATATAAATTGAAGTATGTCAAAGGCTTTGATCTATGTGACTCTGATATGTGCAATATTGTAATTTTCGATGACAATTCTTGCATTGAAATATTATTCTTCGTTGCATGTTTCTCCATCTCTTTCTTAACCTTATTCCATGAATCCATGTTTTTTTACTTTTCTATTAATGGCATCTCCTAATGTTGATATTTTCTTGTAGAGTTACTATTTGCAATAAGTCTTGTTTTTATTATGACCAGTGGATCATAATTTTAGTGACTGACAAAATCAAAGCTAAAACAATTTACCAATTCATTTTCCACTTTAAAAGTCTTTCTCTCAAATGTGAGGCCTTCAATTATGAAAGGCAAGGAAGGAAATGTCATTTTCTTTTGTTGTCCATTGAAAAGTTCATTTGTGCTCTCCATCAACTGTACATATTCCACTACAAAAACCCTTTCTATAGTATGCATTAGAATTTTGCATGGTTCAACCATTGAACTACAAAATCTTAACACAGAGTAGTCTTCCATGAAGAACCAGTCAACCAAATGAATTGGACTTCCCAATTGAATGCATTCTTTACAAGATAGACAAACTAGGCATTGAAGTGACTATAATGTTTTGGTAAATAAATTCAAAAAGAAATCCACAAAATTGTTGTAGTTATTATTGTTACCAGTCATCCTCATCTTATGTGTCCACTCATATACTGGACTTGGAGTCTTTGATTTCTTCTGGGTTTTCTCATCAAACTTATAGACCTCAACATCAAGCTTGTTGTTCGTGAACTCAAATATTGGGTGATGCTTTGCTAAAAGAAGGTAACATTATTAAATTGTTAACTTAAATGTCTTCATCTTGCCTATAGTTTTACTTTGTTTAATCATTAGTCATTTTTCTTGCATAGATTCAACAATGTGTTGAACATAATTATATCTTACCTCTACCTTCTCAACTAACTGACCTCAACAATGGATATTATAAATCATTTCAAGAATATTGGCCCCCACTTCCTTGTTACTATTTGATCTCAGAAAAAATGATAACAAAGAAATAGTATTCTAAACCCATGACAAAAAAATAACATAGTGACAAGGAGGCTTATGATCTATGTCAAGTGTAATAGTAACACTAGTATGATCACTAGATTAATATGAGTTTATTAAACCCTTAATATATGAATGTTGAAAATCATTTTCATGTTTTTCATAAGACTATGCTAGTTTATCTTTAGAACTCAATGTGTTTGTTAAAGTTTTCTGATTTAAACCATAGCCCTAGGACCAACAAAGTGAAAAATTCACTTTAAATTATGGATAAAATTTTCTCTTTAGTGTTTTGGTTTAAAATTGTCTTTTAATTTTCATCATAATTCTAAGTGCATAACATTACAATTTCAGGGCACGGGAACACTTCAAGTATAACAAGGTTTGATAATAGCTAGTTTATTTGTCTATGTGTCAATACTTTTGTTATAATTGAAATAACTTCTCCCCTTATGTGGATCTTTCCACTTATTAAATAATGAATGTCTAATTCCCATGATTCCCAAATCTCCATGGATAAAAAGATAAAAAAATATCATGATACTCATCAGTGAAACCTAGGGGTTTTAGCACTTGCTTGAGTTCTATAATGTCTTTAGTTTCGTTTTTTCTTGCACTCATACTAGAGGTTCTTTACTTTGTTTTGCCCATGGCTACTATTGGTTATTACAAAAGATTCTTCTTCAAACTCTAATTTAAAAAATTGTACAATGTAAACCTAAGATAGTAAGATTTCTATTGTTGAGATTGCACTATTAAAAATTAATTAAAAAATTTAAATACCTAGAATCAGGATTTGAGATTCGATAATACTGTGCTAGTAGATACTCAGATAACTAGTGTTGTCCCATGATACTCAAGTTTTAGACTTTGAGTTTTCAAAATAGAAAATAGAATTCAGTCACAGTCTTTGAAAAGTTGAAATTTGAAAATACTACAGTATCATACTCTTGAGAACTCTAAACGTCATAGTCTAAAAACATAAAAGTAAAATTTTAATAGTTAAAAGTTAAAATGTATGTAATTAATGGTTTAAGATATTGCACTCTATACAATGTACATGTAAGTTACTATTGTCAATAATCTACATAATTATAATAATAAAAATTATAATTTATTACATAATGCATTTAAATTTTGTATATTTTAAATAAATTAAATAATAAAATTTGAACTTAATAATCGATGGCTTGCCCAATATAATTTTCGAGTTGATTGTGGAATGTTGTCATTGTTGTCAAGAGTCATCCAAAATCATGACACTAGACATGTGCCAATAAATTCTAACATTTAGTCTCCGAATTGAAAAATATTATTTTTAACATGAAAACATTTAGTTTATATTTTCCTGACCTTATCAGCAAAGAGATTTTCATCCATGATTTTGTGGAGACTCCATTGTAGCACAATGTTCTCTAATAGTTTTGTCATACTAATGCTCTTTGAATTCTTGATCCTACTACAATTTCCTGACCGCTCCCAAATTGGACTTTGCAGCTTATCTGCTAATTTACTCTTTAAAATTGTGAAGTTCATAGTCAAAGTATGCAAATGACATTTTTAAGAGGTTTAAAATGTTGAACTACAATCAGCCCCAACGCCAATTGTGAGAGGTTTAAAATTGAGTAAGGATGACAAAGAAGATGTAAATCTAACCTTATATAAAATATTAGTTGGCAGCCTTATGTATTTAACAACCACAAGGCCAGATATATTGTTTGTAGTTAGTCTCATTTCAAGGTTTATGGAGTCTCCAAAAGTAACACATTGGAATGCTGGAAAAGGAATTTTAAGATATATGAGTGGAACAAAGAATTATGGGATTCAACACTCAAGCTCAAATGAATTCAAACTCGTAGGTTATACAGATAGTGACTATGCAGGAAGCATAGATGAGAGAAAGAGCACTTCGGGTTATGTTTTTCACTTTGGAACAGGGGTAGTTTCATGGTCTTCACAGAAACAACTGATTGTCACTCTTACATTTGCTGAGGTAGAGTATGTAGCAGCCACAAGTGCATCATGTCAAGTAGTTTGGATGAGAAGAGTTTTGAAAGATCTCAGGCAAAAACAAGAAGAACCAACAAAGATTTATTATAACAATAATTCAGTGATAGCATTGTCAAAAAATCCAGTTTTTCACAAAAGAAGCAAGCATATAGACATAAGGTATCACTTCATCAGGGAGTTGATCAACAATGGAGAAATCTACTTGGAATATTGCAGATCTAAAGATCAGTTAGCTGACATCTTCACCAAGGCACTGGGAAAAGAAGGTTTTATGCATCAACAAAATAATTTGGAAATCATAGATGACAGTTGTGATTAAGGGGGAGTGTTGGAATTAATCCCAACTACCAAACTTAATGCCTATGAAATGACATTTCTGCCCATACTTGCTAGCTATCTTCCAGCCTGGGCAATATTTAATAGTTAATGTTTAAAGTGAAATCTTTTGGAAAATCTTTCCCAGACATTGTTGTTAAATCAGCATTTATTTTTAATTACTATTTTTTTGCTGGACTCTCTCGTAGCTTCTAGAAAAAGATAAGTTTTGTGTTATAGATATAAAAAAACAAATGAAAAAAAACAGAACATGAAGAACAAGAACTCTAGGGGTGTTTGAATTCTCTGAGGAACAAATTAGAGCCCAAGCTCTGTCTAAAACCTGGGTGTATAATTTTTGGTGAATGAATCAAAGAACAGCAATTCTATCACTTTCTGAGTATTTTTTTTAATGTATGAATGAGCTTTTCAAATTTGTTTCCTTTTATTTCATCTCTGTTGGTCTCCGCCTCTTGAATCTATAGTAATTATCTAATGAACTTTCTCTAAAAACTATTTTATCTTTTATAAAACAATAAAAAGACATTTTAGTTTTTGGTAGTGGACAATGTTCTTGTGGTGTTAGCAGCAATAGCACTACAAGATATAGAAATATGTACTTTTGGTTCCGTTCACTCCAAAGTGGGCTGCTGAGCAGTAGCAGAGATATTTCTTTGGTAAAAATAAAGTAGAAAACAATTCTCTCAATGGTACTATAGACATGAGGATAAGCTCTGATGTATGCTAGATGATCCTAATTATACATAAAAATTAGGATCTCAGATTTTATATACGTAACACTTCCCTGGGGGCAAAACTGGTATGGTAGATGTACACACAACCGTCTCAGACATTTAATATATTAAGAGTCAAATATTTAGACCAAAGATGATTCAGCATTCCCAAAGATAGTTCGTGTCTTAAACTAGTAATAAGGAGGTAATGAAAAGGAGCTGAGAAGTATGAAGGAAATACGGTCAGAAGGCAACATCTAAGCCAACCTTTGTGAACTAAGCGTGGCTCGGTGAAAGGTAATTCGGTTGAGGATCGTTCTGGTGTAGAACTGAGTGTTGTATGTCTGAATGGTTGACTTAATAAGACAAGGAATGAATTAAGACAGAAGGAATAATTGTAATAGAAAAAAACATTAAAGTGTTTTGTAATTGTTTTATTAAGATTTTTAATATCTCAAGATTCATTGCAGTCTTTGTCCTACTGTTGAGCACGCTACTAACAAAGACGATACTAAGGATTGGAAGTTGCACAATAAATTATATCCTCAGAATTAGAAGTAGCCTGAAAGTGTTTTGAAGTTCAAAGAGTCTAGATATTCTTGACCTAATGTTGAAGCTTCTCTAACAAACCCAGACTTAACTGTTTGACAAATATTAGTCATATAGTTGTGTATATTTTTTCTATGTATTTAAACATTGAAAACATAAAATATTATATCTTACTGTACATAAAAATATAATTAAAAGATATATAATAATAATTTCCTTAATAGAATCATTTTTATTGTTTGTGCTTAATGTTTTGAGAAGATTTTTATCACAACTATCACAACTGCCTCATCTAATCAAAAAAAATAAAATTGATCTAATTTCTTCTTCATAATCTGCAGTTCCAACCTCAAAACATATTTTTTATTTTATTGTGCGCATATTGTTTGAATTGTACATGACCAAGAGATAACATTAATAACATTAATAATCTTTGAATCAGTTTTAGAAAATACATTCTCAATAAATATACATCTGAAAAGAAATTTAAAGACACAAATTATTGACAAAAACTCTTTCAATAACATCCAATATTCAAGAACCTTGTAAACAAGACAACATTCTTTAATCAAACATAAACAAGAATTGAAGGAAGAAATTTTAATTTTTTAAATGAAACTTTTATACTTATATTATACTAATATGCTGATTCAAAAAAGATTCTACAAGAAAAAAATCAGCAAAGAAAAATTCCATCCATCACCCAACCTATTACAAAATTTGCATGAATGTAAAAATAACCTATAAAACCACCCAAAAATAAGACCTATCCTACCAATAAGTGATATCCAAATTCCAACTAATATGAAAATCCCTTACAAAGTTGGAACCAAATATTTACCGACCCAAACCCGTAATTACATTTGAAAGCTCAAACAAAATAGTCCCAAGAGCTACAAAATCCCATTGCAATCAAGGACCGAAGGAAGAAAATTACTTCTGTGGAGCAAAGTATTACAAAATTTCACAGAAACAAAAAGTTACATTTTAAACCCAGCTCTCCAACATCTCAAGTCTTCTCATGGTTGCATGGTAAACAGAATGTTTGGGCAGATATGCTGGCCTCCTGCAGACAGGGCAGCTGTTCTGCCTTTTTAACCAATCTTCTATGCAATTCCTGTGAAATATGTGGCCTCCATCGCAAGGCAAATGACATGGCTCTTCTCCAACATTAAATCCAATTAAACAGATTCTACACTCAACATTTTCATTGTCAGTAATTTTTATAGCTGGGAAGCCTTCTACAACTTGTATTATCTTTCTCACCAACTGCCTTTCCAATCTTTGTTTCAAATCATCTGACAAGCATTCCCTAATCAAATGTATTATTTCATGGGAAACATGATTGACCCTTTCTAGTGGACCAGAGAATATCTCGCATTCTTGGTTCTCGCAATTACAGTTCTCAATGAAAAGTACACGAAGAAAATTAAATTGAAACGCCTTGTGCAATGATTCAAGAAGTCTCACAAACATGTAAACTTGAAATGCAAAGTCATTCGCTTGATTATCAGGGTCAGCTTCTTTTTCGTACATAGCTTTTTGTGCAATAATCTCACTTTTCAATTCACCAGCTTCATAGATTATGTTGGCCATAACTTCGAAATTATGTATAAGGCAATTCCTATGAAATAGAACATCTTCATTGCAAGACAAACTACAATAATCATTATGCCCACAAGTCTCACATTCATCACAATTTTCAGCACCTCCACAAATCACACATTTGATATTTTCATCGAGATGATTCTCATGACTACTTTTCCAGGCAGGTAGATCTTGTACCACTTGTGACATCTCTCTCATGATCAGCTGCCTATCCCCTATTTCCTCCATTTCTCTTATATAAATATACCAAATACTTTCCTTCAAAATCACCATAGAATTATCGAGCCCGTTCATTGGAGTACAGGAGTATTCTGTGCATTCGATGGCATTGTCGAAAATGCAGTTATCCATCTCGAGTTCCAATGAATTAAAATCACGCTCTAATGACTGCAATTCTCTTTTGAGTTCTGTGCATTCGATGGCATTTTTGCAAATGTAGTTATCCACCCGGAGTTCCAATGAGTAGAAGTCACGCTGTAATGAGCGCAGTTCTCTTTCACATGTTTCAACAAGATCTACCAAATAATGAGTTTGCTCATCAACTTTTTCTCGCAGTTCATCAAAGCGATCTTCTATGGCAGCAAAAGGGCGACAATGATCCTGCAAATTCAATGTTTTTTGTGTTATCTAATTATGAGATATCTTTTATCTTACATAGATTTGAAATCAGCCCCAAAAGACAGCCACATTTGGTGTGACTTAATCATAAAATCCTTTATATCTATTTCTTTTTACAAAAGAAAAATATGTTTCAGACATTTGTGAGTATTATGTATGATCTGAAAATCTAATTATAATACTTGAAAAACAATCAAATGATAAACACCATAAAATTTCTACAGTCTATGATAATAGTTTATATTGCTTTAAGGATTCACTCAGTGAGATATCTTTTATCTTATATAGATTTGAAATCGGCCCAAAGCACTAGCTATATTGTGTGATCTAACTATAAAATTATTTATGTCTACAATTAAAAATGACATGGAATGTTAATGGGCCCTAAGTCTTCTGGTGGAGTTGAAGTTAAAAATTTAGGTTACCAATAAATGTACTAGTCTTTACAAAAAAAAAATATATTTGAAGTCTACATTTGTGAGTATTATGGATGATCTGATTATAATAAGAAAAATATTCAAATGATAAACACCATCATATTCCCACAGTCTATAATAACAGTTTATATTTCTTCTCGACTCACACTTCATCATCTCCCAAATCTAAGATCTATGCAAAAAATCAAATGAAAAACAAAAATATTTTAATCTATGTATAAAATCAAATGATAAATAATAATATCATTACAAATACCTCATACCACTCCATTACAGTGTTTGATCTAGTTTGTAGGTCAATCTTCAGTAATAGTGTTGTTATATGTAAAATACACGGAGCAAAGATAGTATTTATACGCAATACATATATATTATTAATGGTAGGGATTAAGAGACAAAATATTAATAGAGTAAGAGGCAAAATCAACGATTAAGAAATGTCAAAAGAACAAGAGGCAAAATCAATGATCCAGAAATGTCAATGGAATAAGAGGCAAACTCAATGTTTAAGAATTGTGAGGGATTAGGAGGCAAAATCAATGATTGAGAAATGAGAGGGATTACAAGGCAAAATCAATTGATATTGCTAAAGTGGAGGGATAAGGTGACCTATTTATTTAAAATACACTTGAGGTAGAAGGATACATTGTGCACATGCATAGAGCATAACTAAACTATTAAACTTAAATATACTAAGTAAGGAATTAGTCAAGATAAATAATGAAATATTATGGATAGGATATATAATATAGATTTTTTTATTATTAGAGGATAATATATTTAATTAATAAATATTTAGAAGAATAATGCTAAGAATAATATGATAAAAATTATATTTTTCGATTGTAGATGTCTACATTAAATCATTTTTTGGTACAATATTTTTAATATAATTTTAAAAAGAAATATGGTATTCATAATATGCCTAGTGATAGGATATTGGCCAATCAAGTTGCTAAATAGTCCAATAATTAACAAGTCTTATCAAGTTCCAAGTTAAGCGTGGTGGGTTCAACCATGAATGAAACTTTATAGCTACATGCGCTCAAGCTGGACTAGTACTAGGATAGGTGACCTTAGGAAAAATCCCAATGTGTCACATCTATCATTAATTCTCATTACTAATGGGTTTGTGTCAACCACAACTCATGAAACATGAGTCATGAGTTTGACTCAAAAATTATATAGTTGAATCATGGTAGCAATATCACAAGTTTGAAGTTAACTTACCCTATTATGCACATGGTTCATCTCATGCTAACTTTACTATACACTATAGTGGAATTAGTCTTTCCTTAGCTCTCCCATTCATGACTCCAAATTTTTTGTATGTAAGACCAATAAGAGGTAGGTTGGGTGTGGGGATATCCAATAAGCTAAGAACATAAAAATTTCTTGTGATAGGATGGTCATAGGATTTTGACTAGCCATTTTTTTTATGGACAAATTATTATTGTAGGTTCAAGCTTCATCTAGTTCTAAGTTGGCTTACACAATTCCTAGTGATAAAATGGTCATGGGATAGACCCCTCTTGAGATTTTGACAATAAAATACATTTGATATAAATATTGAATGCTTCAAGAAGGTTAGGAAGGTAAAAAAAAGAAAGAAATAGAAGACATCTAAAAGATGGAAAAAAAGAGTATATTAGGGCTCAAATGGAGTATAAATATGGAATATACAGGTAAAAATACTTCATTATATACTTTGTCAAGTTAAAAATGAGATCTCAAGTGGAAAGAAATAATGGAGGATGTGTATAGCAAGAATATATAGGGAGATTAACCTATAGAATGAGTGTGGGTTCTCAAGTGAGGGGTTTATTTTGTTGATTTTTAAGGGTGTATCCTTAACATGGTTAGTGCAAATTATTTTAGAATTTGAATGTCATGTTTTAATATATGAAGAATATTAGTTTCAAAAATTAGGTAAATTCTTGATTCAAAGTTGAATGATAGATTAAGGCTAGGAGAAATTTGAGTTGGGAAAGATGAAAGAGAGGATGGAAAAATTCATCATTGGATGCATTTTTTCGTGCATGACAACATAATATAAAATAATCATACCCCAAAAATGCATGATATTGTATGCACTCTATGTACCATGCACATTGGAGTGCACAACATTTCTTGTTCATAATTAATTACTGCACATGTGGCATGGTCCAAAATAATTGCACAAAAAAATACACAAATTAGGAGAAAATAGGGAAATTGTAATTTAGAAAAAGTTGATTATGTTAGTCAAATGAGCTTACATATTTAGTTTTATGGTTGTAGAGGGATTTAGAATGCCTCCAATGATGAAAAAGGAATTCTCTTATGTTTCCACTAAAATCAAAACTAACATAGAGATATGAGACTTTTTCAACCATAATTGGCTTATGGTCAAGGATAGCTTTAAGAAACCCCTCCTGAAAATATGTCTGAAATGTTGGCGAATCCAAAATTTATGGGTGAGAATTTTTTTGTTCTATGTAAGGAAATAAAATATTATATGTCTGCAATTTTTTTTTGGAAAATGAATAATAATGGTCTTGGATAATCTTTAATAGTAAAGTGAATTTTTTTTTAATCAGAAAGCAAATTTTCTAATTGTATTGGCTAGTGACCTTTAAGGCTTTATGGTTGTCAAGTGTACTGAGTAGTGTACTATCTATTATTAATAATGTTAGTGTCCCCATTAACAACTTGTCTCTGTCACTTTGTTATCATTAATATGTTAATTATATAAAATGTTGATTAATTAGAAATCAATGACAAAAGATGCATTTTGGGGCTAGTTGCTTGAAAAGACCTAGAGCCACATGAAATTCTCTAGAATGGAGAGACATGGAAAGTTTTGCATGGAAACCATTAACTGATATATAGGAAACATCATATAAATATTAGAATCATAAATGTGGTACTAACAATTACAATAATTACATTCCATTTACAACTAGCTTGGCAAGCACTCTAACTGTCCAAAATTAATGTGAGTACATTTCCCACACTTGCAAATTAATAGAAATACAAGAAAAAAAGATATGAAAAGTCACAAATAATTTAATGCAATTGTTATTAAAGAGTCTCTTCAATTCCTCTTTCACTATCATTTCTCAAATTCTCAATTTGGTTTGGAGACTTTCTTAGTTTCTAGAGTTTCTTAGGTTTGTAATTGTCATAGATACACCAATTTGGTTGAAATGCACCGCAATGGGTTTGTAAAATCCCTTTTTGGGCATGATACCTAAGGATTTCCTAGCAATGGTTTGCAAGGAAGATGCCAATGGTCCTTTTTTCTCCTATCCCTTTTTCATGGTTGTCAGCGATGAATTCTTGAGAAATGAGAAGAGGTATTGCATGTCCATAGATATTACCTCCCACTTCCTCACATCTCTTCTCGACCTTGGAGGAAATCAAGTAGATATTTTAATATTTTTTTAGAAGACAACATCAAAATTATTTTATTGGTTGAGTAGGTACTGGGGCTAGGCATTGGCATCCCTTTTGTGTACGTAGTAGACAAGTATTGGGAGCAATACATAGGGAGTATTTTATAGAAGCATCCCTTCCTACTTAGCATGAATGAACATCAATTGACTCACCCTCAGAAGTGGGCGTGACTCAGGACAGATTTGATGTGGAAGTGGTTGTTGTTGGATGATATCAGCGACATTGACTTCACATGGTTGCATGAGTAATCAACTATTTTAAATATCTATGCTATGAATATGTACATTGTACAATCTCAAATATAATCAATGAAAACAATAGCTTTTGGCTTCTCAATTCATTGTTCCTATTAGTCTACGACTCATGTTTTTGGCTTCTCAATGTAATGTTCAAATGTTAGTTTGCAACTCTATTATAAAAAAACTACAGTTACAAAGTTAGAAACAAAAAAGTGATTTAACAATCCCTTTATGGTTTCATATTTGATTAATGATTTATAGTTAAAATTTATTCAATTGAAAATCATCTAATTAAAATTTGTAATATGTATATGTATGGCATGTAAATTTCAAAACCTATAAATTTGGATAATATATGAACAGAGTGTAATTTGTAATTTTGTAGTTAATAGTTATAATGGTTTTAACTATTATTAATTTATTTGAAAATAATACATAAATATAAAAATAGTTAGTTAAAGTTAAACTTATGATACATATAATATCATAATTCATGATTGATCAATGACCACGACTCTATTTCAGGCCAAATTTTAATAGATCTAATTTAAATTCTATTTCTATCTGAAATCAAGACATGTGTCCCAAAATCACTCAAGAGACAATGTAATAGTTGTAATTTATCATTTTGATTTACTTCAATGCCAAGAAAGTACTTCATTAATCCTAAATCATTCATTATTGCTGATTTGAATATGTCAATTGATAAGTCTCTGGTGAAGATCAAATCATCAACATATAAACAAACAATTATAATCTCACCATTCTCATTCATCTTGGTATAAAATGTGGGCTCACTATTGCACCTATTGAAGCCATTTTACAGAAGAATAGAGTCAATTCTACTATACCATGCTCTTGGGGTTTGTCTGAGTCCATAGAGAGCCTTTTTGAGCTTGTAAACCTTGTTTTCATGACCCTAAATCTCATACCCAGGTGGTTGTTCCACATAGACTTCTTCTTCTAATATGTCATTCAAGAAAGTTGATTTCACATCCACTTGATATAATGTCCACTTGTTTTGAGCTGCTATGGAAAGTATAGTTCTCCCGGTGTCTAATCGAACTAATGGGGAAAACATCTCATTGTAATCAACCCCGGGCTATTGTGAATATCCTTCTGCCACTAGTCTTGCTTTATATTTTTGAACATCTCCATTTGCATTGAATTTAGTTTTGTAAACCCACTTTACTCCTATGGCTTCTTTTCCTTTTGGAAGACTCACCAACTCCCATGTTTCATTCTTTTTAATTGCATTAATTTCTTCATCCATTGCATTTATCTATTTTTCTTCTCTAATTGTTTCTTCAAAATGAATTGGATCATCAACATATGAATACAATGCAAAAAGAGAATTCTAATCTGTGTTATTCTTACCATTATTTTGCTCATAAATCTCTCTTAAACTTCTGATTTTTTGTCTTCTCATGCTTGCCAATGTAGGATTTGACATGTCACTTGAATTTATTGAATGTGGGCTTGATGGGCCTGCACTATGTGTTCCTCTAGCTATTGGTGTTTGTTGTCCACTTGAAGGTGTGATTGCTTGAATATGTGGGGCTATCCTTATGCTTGTTGAAGGTGTCATTTGAGCACCACTTTGTTGTCCTTGATTAGGAGTGGGAGGAGTTCCTATTGGCATAATTTCTTCATTTTCTTCTTGTGGTATGTTGGCTACTATGTTGATTGTTTTGTCCAAAGTTTTATCCCACACTTCATCTTCTATGAACTGCACATCACTGCTGATTATGACTTTCTTGTAGATTGGATTGTATAGCTTTTATGCCTTAGATTCATCACTATATCCCACAAATATACATTTTCCTCCTTTGTTATCTAATTTCCTTCTCAATTCATCTAGTATATGTACATATGCAACACATCCAAATACTCTCATGTGGCCAAGATTGTATTTTCTTCCACTCCATACTTCTTCCGGAATCATATTCTTGACACTTTTAGTAGGACATCTATTCATTATATAGGCTGCACATGAAATTGCTTCAGCCCAATATTCATTTGACAAATGTTTGGCTTTCATCAAGCTTCTAGCCATTTTCATGATTGTCCTATTTTTCCTTTCAACTATGCTATTTTGTTGTGGGGTATACCTTGTGGTAAATTGCTTGTGAATTCCATGCTCTTTGCAAAATCTCATGAATTCATTTGAAATATACTCACCACCCCTATCTGTTCTCAATACATTGATGTAATATCCACTCTATTTTTCAGCAAGTTCTTTGAATTGACAAAAATATTCAATTTACTTGTTTGTATGCTTTAGAAAGTAAACCCATGTTTTCCTTGAGTAGTCATCAATGGATGTCAAAAAATATAATCTTCCACCTATTGAAGGCATTTGCATTAGCCCACACCAATCTGAATGAATTATCTCCAAAGGTGTCTTGGCTCTCATTGACATACTAGCTAGAAATGATTCTCTATGTTATTT
This sequence comes from Cupressus sempervirens, assembly GCA_028749045.1. NCBI lineage: Eukaryota > Viridiplantae > Streptophyta > Pinopsida > Cupressales > Cupressaceae > Cupressus > Cupressus sempervirens. The sequence goes on from CM053785.1 coordinate 380,579,892, forward strand.
TCCTAAGATGCACCCTTCCCATACTCTTTCTGGTTTTTCAATTAGAGGTAATCCCTTCACCATGCTTTTCTTATGAAGAAGATTTAGAGCTACAAAATTTAAATGTCCAAATCTTAGATGCCATAACCAATTTTGATCTTTAATTTTTGCTTGATAAATTACTTGAGGAGCTGCTGCAACTTTTCTTTCATTCATTTGTGAGCTCATTGAGACGTGTTCTTGAGAAAAGCCTATATTCCAATCCAATTTTATCCTTAAGGTTGACATCCTATTGTTTGTCATTTGAACCTTTTTTATGAGTTGATTGCTTGGGTATTTGTCTAAAATTCTGTATTCTTTATTTTTGAAAAATTCCATATAACAATTTTGAATAAGTTGCCCAATACTCATTAGATTATGCTTTAAACCGAGAACAAAATAAACATCGGTCATATGTTTCTTCTCCCTCATTTTGGTTAGAATGTTGATGTTCCCTTTTCCTTTAACTTCTACTTTATTGTCATTACCCAAAGTTACATCAAATTTTATACTATCATCCAAACTAGAAAATATTTCTAAATTTCCTGTCATATGATTGCGACAACCCGAATCTAAAAATCATAAATCTTTTTCACTTGCTTGTGCAATATTGCATGCCAAAAATATAGTGCCCTAATCTTATGTTTGGTATTGGGTTTCCTTCATGAAATTCGCATTTTGTTGTCTAAAATCACATTGTTTCTTTCTACATTCATTCATATGGTGCCCAAATTTCTTGCAATAATGGCATTAGACTGAGGATTTGTCATACCTTTGGCTTTGAGGCTGATTTTGTGACAAGTATTGACTTGGGTTTTGGTTGTTAACTCTTCCACTTGAACTTGACGGACTGTTACCCCTTCCAGTTGTGTTTAGTTGGTTGCCTCTTCCATCTCTATAAGAATTTCTTCCTCTACCTTTGAAATGTGTTCTTCCTCTGCCTCTACCATTGTTGATTGAGACTTGTGTCTTGAATGCATGCTCCAAACTTAAGTTTTCTGACCTATTCAGCATATGCTTATGAGAAATGATTGATACATGAAGTTCATCAACTTAAAACTATGAGAGATTATTGGTCTCTTCTATGGCCACCACATTGGATTAAAACCTTGTGGGTAAACTTCTCAAAATCTTTTCAATAATTCTTCTATCTTCTAGTGTCTCACCATGAGATCTAATTTGATTGACTAAACTCATCACTTGTGTGAAGAAAGAGTCTATTGAATCTAATTCCTTCATCAAAATTATTTCAAAATCCCTCCTTAGCATTTTTAGCTTTGTTGTTTTCACCTTTGCCATACCTTAGTATGCAGTTTAGAGGATATCCAATGCTTGCTTGGACTTAGTTGCTACTGCAATCCTTGGAAAATAGTTTCATTCACTCCTTGAAAGATGAAAAAGATGGCTTTTGAATCTTTCTTTCTATTTTCTTTCAACAAATCTTTATCTGCTTGAGACAAAGCATTATATGTTGTTGTATCTGCTAGTTCTGGGTGACCATTTTCAACAAACTCCCATAAATCTTGAGCACAAAACAAAGCTTTCATTGTGATTGCCCAGTAATCATAATTTTTGCCATTAAAGTATGGAATATGTGGATTTGTCAAGCTTGTGCTTGCCATTGTTGTGTACAAATTTTGAAACTTAAACTTGATATCCTTCAAAAGCTTTTGAAATCTTCAACTCTTAAATCTGTCTTTGATTAACCTTTTTCCCTGATACCAATTGTAGATTCAAGAGGCAGAGACAAACAACGATAAAATGAAAGGAAACAAATTTGAAAAACACATTCATACATTTCAAAAAATACTCAGAAAATGATAGAATTGTTGTTCTTTGGTTCATTCACCAAAAATTATACACCCAGATTTTAGACAGAACTTAGGCTCTAATTTGTTCCTCGGAAAATTCAAACATCCCTGTTCTTGTTCTTGTTCTTGTTCTTCACGCTCTATTTTTTTTCATTTTTTTTTATATCTATAACACAAAACTTAGCTTTCTCTAGAAGCTACGGGAGAGTCCAGCAAAAAACAGTAATTAAAAATAAATGCTGATTTAACAGCAATGTTTGGGAAAGATTTTCTAAAAGATTTCATTTTAAATATTAACTATTAAATATTGCCCAGGGTGGAAGATAGCTGGCAAGTATGGGCAGAAATGCCATTTCGTGGGAAGAAAACCGAAAGCATTAAGTTTGGTAGTTGGGATTAATTCCAACAATGACATGTGCTATATAGAAAGCCACCAAATAGGATCTCTAACAAAGGTGCTAAAGATGTTAGTACTGTTGGAAGATAGTTACACAAGTTTCCTAATTCTTTGAAATGTTCAAATCCTCCTATAGAGAATGCAAAACTTGTGTCCCTGTGAAATGGTGGTGATACTTAAAAAGATATGTTGATGGCTCTTACATCTGGTTATTTGAATCCCAGACTATGATATAAAAAGAAAACTGCTAATTTATATGTTTGATTAATGTATAATGTTTGACTGAGAAGGCTTTCGGGCTGATTAATGTTTGATTAGAAGGTTTAAAATAGAGCAACATAAAGACGGTGGTATCTCAACAGGAGATAGACCAAAAGGCCAGGCGGCAAATGGCAATATTTAAGGTTTTGCAAAACAATGTTTTCATTGGTAATAAGTTTGTAATTCTATTTATGTTGCCCGTTCGAGTAATTTTCTTTTGTGTCATAGGTAACTGATTTGAGTTGCACTCTAAATTCAATTCAGGGTTAAATGTTTTTAATAAGGGGACTGGATATGATAGATTAGGCGTATTAATAGGTTAGGCAAATTAATATAGTGAAGTGTAATGTATCAGGGTCTTGAATATGATAGGTAGTTATATGTTTCATTGTCTGTGCAGATTAGGTGAAGTCCACGCAGCATTTTGAAAGATTTTTTTATATATAACCAATTCATTCAAAGTTTTTTTAATAAGTTGGTATATCTAGACTTGGATTGATCAAATTAATTAGAACTTTTTTTACTTGATGGAAAGGTGAAGACTTGGTCAATAGGATTTAGTAGGACAATATTGACCATTCTAGTTTGCCTCTGATACCGGTGCACATCTTGTCTTTGATCTGGCTGTATATTCTACTATTGGAAATTGAAGGTCAAATGGAAGATGTAGGGACCTTCCTGCATTTTGAAAGATGATGTAAAATACAAGGTCTTTCATAGTGTATTTCAAAGTTAAAAGAATGGAAACCATTGGTGCATTTCATAAGTTAAAAGAAAGAATGGAAACCATTGGTGCACTGTGGCATTAATTGGTGTTATAATTTGATTATATGGTGTAATTTGTCATGCAAATATTTATAAACTTTATTCTGTTTGATTCAATCTAAACAGTTATAAGAAAAGTCACAATTCTGCAAACATAGCTAGGCAAATCTCAACAGCTCATGGACATTCCAATTTAGCTGAATAATAGTTATCTCAGCCATTTCATGAGATTAAGCTATGTAGTTCGTGACAAGTGAAATTTTAGATAAAGTCATTATATAATAAAATCAAAGTATGGGTGAGAGGAGCTTTCCATCGATCTGACTCATCATATAATCTTTTGCAATCTTTTGTTATTGGGTCCTGTTTCATTCATTACCATTTTTTCAGTTAGAACTACTTGACATCTAATGTGTTCAGCGATTATCTTATTTCGGTTATGGGTCCTTTTGACTAATATATATCAGACAGTAATTACAGTTGTTTAAATTTCGAAGATGTCATTTTTATCCCTATGCAGAGAGTTAGATACGATCCTCTCTGCTCGTCTTCTGCAGTCCTCTATTTAATAGGTTTCTTGATTTGCACCTTCAAGTGACTTGTTTTATCTCCTAATCGAAACCTATCACTGAACTGGAGATTCACCACTTGATATGCTTGCTTCACTAATCAGCATGGATATTATTTTACTTTCTAAAACCAATTCTTATCAATTGATCTAACAAAGATCTAATTAAAATTATTAATGCTAATCTTTTGTTTATTCTTATCACTTCATCTAACAAAAAATAGCTAAAATAAGAATTGTATGGATTAAGCTTCTTACATAAAAGTGTTAAACTATTAAATACAGCCGACAGACACTAAAAACAGTAGAGTAAAAATAAGATTCAATATATCAAATATGCACATTAAAAATTTATGACTTTATTAACAAAACTAATGTAATCTTTGTTGATTGTTTACAGCTGAAAAGAATTGTAATGGGCACCCTGGAAATGCCCAAGAACCGAATCAACTGCTGATAAAAAAATTAATGATTTTGTGCATAGATTTTGAAACTACATAACATGAACAGGAAGGAATTTATGCAATCTGAAGATTGAACTACAGCTGAAATAATATTAGTTTTCAAAGTAATAAAATTAAATACAAAACAAACTCACTAATTACTCCAGCATCATAAACTCAAATAGATAACAAACTCTTCAACTCACTAATTACACCCAATCTGCCTATAGCTGGAAATGCGCCCAAGCTGCCTATTAATGAAGTTGATAGCAATGAATTCCAAAGGCCAAACCCCAAGGGAATGATGTCTAGAATGTCACAAGAGAGGATAGACATTCTTTAATGCCAAGAACAGATCTGTAACTCACACATCCATGTTCTTCTCATATTCCACCATCCCTAACGATAGCTACAAGCTCTCCTTTTATTCCTACTTCATAGGGTCGACAACTGCTAAAGTGGGGACATTACAGTCCACCCCCCTTGAAATTACTTGTCCTCAAGCAATCTCAATCTTGTTTTTTGTAACACCTGCTCACTCTCCCAAGTATCATCTCCATTTGACTAAGTATTCTTTAATCACCCTGTTCCGCAGAGTCCTTTCCCTAGTATCCAAAATAGCATCAGAAAACAATACGAGCTTCCCCTCCTCATCCAATGGTGGAAAATCTGTAGAAGGCGCAACTCTCTAACCAATGGCTTTCTTGAGCCTCGACACATGAAACACATTATGCACCTAACTGACTTGTGGAAGCTCAATCTTGTATGCAACCTTACCCATCATGTAAATCACTCCGTAGGGGCCATAAAACCTAGGCTTCAACTTCTCTACTCCACTCTTCTTGAGTGATCACTGCCTATATGTTTGTAACCTCAAGTAAACCATATCCCCAACCTCAAAGTTGTGCTCTATCTGGTGCTGGTCAACATACAATTTTTGCTGATTTTGGGCTTGCTATATATTCTCCTTGAGCACCCTCAAAATATCTTGACTATCTTGCAAAAAGTCTTTGGCTCTAGGCACTCTACTATCCCCCAAAACCAAATTCATGAAGCTAGGTGCTTTATAACCATACAATGCCATGAATGGATTCATCTTGATGGACATATGATAAGTGGTGTTATAATAGTACTCCCCCATATGTAACCATTTGACCCAAATTCTCTGTTGTGCAGTCACATTGTTCCTCAGATATCCTTCCACCCATTTGTTCACAATTTTTGTTTGCCAATTTATCTGTAGATGATAACTAGTGCTAGGTGTAAGATCTGTGACACACAACCCAAACAATTCCTACCAAAAAATACTCATAAATTCACTATCCTATCACTGACAAAAAAACTAGGTAGTCCATGTACCCTGAAAATCTCTCTCAAGAAAAGATCAGCCACCTATGCTATTGTGTAGGTGGATGGAATAAAAAAGAAGTGAGAAAAATTTGTCAACTGATCAAATACCACATAGATGCAATCTCTCCCCTATACTTGTGGTAACCCAGTGATGAAGTCAATAGAAATACTTTCCCATTTCCTATCCAGAATGGGTAAAGTTTGTAACAACCCTACAGGATATGTGCGTTCTCCCTTATTCTACTGACAAATTGCACACTCCCTGACATGCTTTTGAACATCATCCTTGAGCCCTTTCCATGTGAAAGGCTCATAGATCTACCTATAGGTCTTAAAGACCCCTAGATGTCTAGTTATAGGTGCATCATAAAATGCCTTTAGTATTACCTCCCTAAACTATGATGAAGGAATCAAATATATCCTACCTTGGAACTTGATCAATCCGTCCATCACCACGTTGGTGCCTGCAATCACTCCAGAAGCTCAAGTGTCCCTCACATACTTTGTTGTAATCTTATTTCTCCAATCTCCTGTAATCTCAGCTCAGGCACAAATATGAGGTCTCCTTGATAAAGCATTTTTCACCACATTTTTCTTACCTTTGACAAACTCAATGTCAAAGTCATAGGCCTGCAACTTTGTAATCCACTTCTATTGTCTATCATTCAAATCATGCTATCTCATGAAGTATTTGATGCTATTGTGATTAGTCTTAATAAAAAACTTCCTACCAGCTAGGTAGGACCAAAACTTGGCCAATGCATGAATAATAGCCAACATCTCTTGATCATAAATAGAATAGCTTCTCTCCACTCTATGGAGCTTATGACTCTCAAAAAAAATGGGAAGCTTCTCCTACATCAAGACTACCCCAATCCCATCACTTGATGCATCACAATGAAGCTCAAATGGCTTTGTGAAGTCCGATAGAGCTAATACTGGACATGATGACATCACCTTCTTGAAATGATCAAAGCATCTTCAAGCTTCCCCTGTCCATACAAGGGCTCCTTTCCTAGTAAGGTCTATCAAACGTGCAATGGTCTATGAAAATTCGTTAACAAATCTCCTATAAAACCCACAGAGACCAAAGAACCCCTTAAGCTATGTGATATTTATAGGAGTAGGCCAATCAACGATATCTCTAACCTTTTCAAGATCTACTTGAACTCCATCTACACTGATGATATGCCCAAGGTATAGTAGCTCAGTTAACCCAAACTCACAATTAGATTCCTTGGCATATAGTGACTCTTTCTCCAAAATGGAAAACACCATCTCAAGATGTTGTAAATGCTCCTCCCAAGTCTTACTGAAGACTAAATTTTCATCAAAGAAAATTAGGACAAATCCCTTAAGCTACCCCCTAAATACCTTATTCATGCAACTCTAGAATGTAGCAAGGGCATTGGTTAGCCCAAATGGCATAACCAAAAACTCAAAGTGACCATAGTGACACCGAAAGGCTCACTTCTCAATGTCCTCCACCCTCATCCTAATCTAATGATACCCTAGCCATAAATCAATCTTCATAAAAAAAACATGCACCATGCAACTCATCAATCAACTCATCTATTCATGGAATGGGATATTTGTTCTTAATGGTATTCTTATTTAATGCCTTGTAATTGATGCACATGCACATCATCCCATCCTTCTTCTTTACCAATATTACTACTGAAGTGAAGGGGCTCTTACTAGGCCTGATATGCCCCATCTCCAAGAACTCCTTAATTTCCTTCTCTATCTCATCCTTGTGTTTCTTAGGATGATGATATGGAGTAATCATAACTAGTTTGGCTCCCTCTTTGAGCTCAATAACATGCTCTATCCCATGTCAGGAAGAATCCCATGTGAAATCTCACTAAATACCTTAGTGGGCCTGTCAAGTATCTCCTAGATATTTGGTTCATGACTCTTCATGTGTGGCTCCCGTGAAGTTGGCATAATGAAACATTTTTCTTCCTACTCTATGTCATTATGCTGAAAAATTCTATGCGTTCTCCTCAGGAAGACTACTTTGCAACTCCCATCTGAAACTCCTCTAAGTACAATTGTTCTCCCCTCATGTTGAAACCTCATCTCCAATTTTGCTAGGTCGACTGTGAACTCAACTAGCGAGGCCATCCATGCCATGCCGAGGATGACATAATAGTCTCCCATGTCTACTACATAGAACTCATCCTCCAACTCATAGCCATCTCCAAAATTGATTGGAAGATTAGATATCTTCTAAGTGCATAATAAATTGTCACCACTAGCTACCATGACTCTAAACTCAGCGTGCTCCTTGGTTTGTAAACCTCTCTTGGCTACCAATTGTGCATCTATGAAATTATGTGTAACCCTAATGTCAATGAGTGAGATCACTTTCTACCCCTGGATAGTACCCTCAACCTTAAATGTGATTGCCTTCTGAGCCCCCGTTAATCATGCCAATGACTTCTCATCCTCAAGAATGCTACTCTCCTCTTTGGTGCTATTCTCATCTGAATCAAAGTGTTGATCCTTCCTCTTTGACCATGACTCCTCTATTGAGAAATACTCCATTTGATTTTCCTTAGCCTTGAGAGGATACTTATGAGATAAATCTCAAGACTCTCTGCAATGAAAACATAGCTTCTTCCTCCTCAACTCATTTAGGGTGTCATTATCCAACTTATTATCTCATTTTGGCTTAGCATCCTTGTGAAAATATTTTTTGTCCTTCTCCTTGTCCTTTTTCATATATGAATCCCTATGCTAAAATCTACTCCTAAAAGAAGAAGGTGCTAAGTCACGAGCCTTCTTAGTAGCCTCCTATAATGTAGCTGGGTCATGACCCTTGAACCAACCCCTCAAGGGATCTGAGAGTGCATCCATAAACAAAAATACTAACCTCCTCTCTAAAATATCTGTGACCAACACAGCTAACCTATGAAATTCATTGATATTCATCTCAATTGATCCCCACTGCTTGAGTTGTGCCAACTCCTTAAACTGTAACTTAGGATCTTTGGTATCAAATCGCTTTATGATCTTTTCAGTGAACTCCTCGTAAGATGTGATCTAATTATGCTCCAAGTTTACCATGCCATGGTGCCACCACTCATGCATTGGTCCATCCAAGTGAATAGTCACATACTTTATAGCCTCTTCCTTAGGCATAGGATTCAGCTACAAGTATGTATCTACCTTTTGCACCCAAGCTCATGTGGTCATCTTCCTTGAAGCATCATAATAAGGTAAAGAAGGTTTCCAATTTTCTTTCTTAGCTCAAAGTTTTGATTTCTCCCTCATAATCTAGGCATGTGTCTCATCCTCAAGTCCATATAATCTCTGAGGGAAATATCTCCCTGAAACTCCGATCCACTAACCTCCCAGTCCCTCCTGAACTGATCTTGTAACTTGATAATTTGTAGCTCATTAACCAGTTCTACCAGATCTCTAGGTGGGAAGGTGGGTAAAAGAGGTCTCGTGCTTGCTATTCGAGCTGTGCATGCAACATGTCTAAAGTTATCAGCCTCATTCCCATTGTTGTCATGTCCATCATTACCATTATAGTTATTCTTAGGACTGTTGTTGTTGCCTCAGCCTCCATTATTATTTCCCCTATTGTTGTCATTTCTCCCATTTTTATTTTTTCCATTGTTGACATCACTTGGATTAATATTGATGCCCATTTGTCTAGCCATAAGCTGCAACATCATATCCATTCGCCTATTCTGCTCCTGTTGCATACACTGCCCCTCCTTTAATGTGTTGAGATAATGGGTGTTGCACACATTGCATAATATTGTTATTTTATTATTTTATTTTATTATGTAATGTTGTACCTAGATGGGCGTGCAACATGTAAAGATTCTCATAGAATATTCTTGATGAGTTGTATTGTAACATTGTGAAAATATTTCATGTAATTATTTAATATTGGGGGAAAAGAATTAAATGCCCAATATTAAATGTGGGGTCAGTGGGTTAGGTAGCACATGGTTTATGTAATACCACTTGGTGATTTTGTGGGACTTGCTACTATATAAGCAGCCACAAGGGTAGTTGTTGTAGAGAGTAAGAGTGACAAGGAGAAGACAAAAGGCAAGAGTCGAGTGGGACAAGGCTTGACAGGTTAGCCAAGGGAGCATTTGTGAAGGTTGAAAGCATGGCATGGGATGTGTGGATTCATGCTTGTTCACATAGTTTGCTCGGTTGTGGCTATTGATATGAAGGCTTCCATGGTTGTATGGCAATGGTATTTTTGCTGAATAATACATAGTGATGGATGCTTTTGGAGGCTGGGTTTTTCCCTCAATGAGGGTTTCCTAGGGTATATCTTGTGTCACAATTTTTGTGGGTATGTTGTCTATTCTCTTGCATGTGGATTTTAATTTCGTATTTATTTTAGATCTATTATGGGTTATGTGGAAACGGTTATTTTCTTTGTTGCCAAGTTTCCTTACAAGTGGTATCAGAGCTATAGTTTTATTATTATTGTAACCCTAGATTGAATCCATGGGAATGCATGAGAGGATAAAAGAAAGGGCAAGATATATGAATGATTTATTGCAGATCTAAGGATTTTTGGATTTTCTGTTATGATGGGATGTTAAAATATTTGGGCATGGGAAATTGTTGAACAAAAGTTTTTTTGGATGTTTCATTTAAATGAGGGTTTTGGGGGTAGCATGCAGAAATGACCTCCTGGGTAAAAATAGACCTCACCATTGGATCCGGGTTGACATTTCCATAAAATTTGATATATAATATGCCCTAGTTTGGCCATGTTCAGAGAAAATGAAAGAGTTTTTTGGTTTCAGCCCATGATGGCCGTCAAATTTAATCCCGTCAGAATTTTCGTCACTGAAAAAATAAAAAATAAAAAATCGTACTGAAAATGGTAAAAAGACTGTCTTAGTAAAATGGCCATAACTTTCTCTCAGAATATCGAATTTCAGAGTTCTTACAGGCGTTGGAAAGCTAATTCAGAGCACTACAAGATGGTGTAGGTTTGGTTCTATGGTTTTTAAATTTTGTCAGGTTTTGAGAGCCCTAAATTCAGATGTTTTTTATTTTGAGCACGAATTGGGGCATAACTTGGGCATACAGAGTCGGATTTTGGACTTCGAGTAGTCAACGAAAAGCTCTTGGAGAGCTCTACACATTGGTTCAGATTTGGTGTAGGTTTGGCATGATTTATTTGTTGATATATTGATCTGAATAGTTTATAGATATATTTTGACTATGGTAACATTGTGAGTTTATGGCATTGGAAATCTAAGATTTGATGTCATTGTATACTCAGTTTTTATTTCAGATTGGTCTCATGATGATATGGTTATCAGTGTTTTGTTTGGATATGCATGATGACTTGTTGGATCTACAAGTTGTGCAGTGTTGTAAGCGGTCTATACTTATAGGTTGCATTTATAGCTTGGTTATGGGTTGTCTTTGCCCATTGATCTTTCATTACTGATGCATATTCAGATCGGTGGCTTGGATTTGGGTTTTCTATGCCCTAAGTCACATGATTTACTATTTTCTTCATGTAGAAGGGATGAGATGTTGTTACCAAGTACAGTCATGGTGGAGGATTATGGTGGACTATGCTGACAGGTTGGACATATTGAGAACCAGATGCTCGGTTCATGGATGTGATCATGGTGCCATGGATTTTGGCATGACATGATTGGTTATACAGGTACATCCTTGATGTTCATTAGCTTGGATTTCTGATTTAGTTATGGTGGTATATCTTCTTAGTTGAGGATCATGGTTATTTGATTTCTTTTGAGGAGCTCATGATGTGCACTTGGAGTTCTTTGATGGTTTGATGCTTTGGTTGATTCTCATAGTTAGAGGATGGGTTTCATCATGATGTCATGGATAGCTTGGATACACGGTTTAGTGGGAGCTTGTGACAGTGATGGGGTGACAGTGCAGGATTAGTTCCTGGTTTGGTTTATATCTTCTTGGTTTGGAGAGGATGGATTTTATGATGCCATAGGTGACTTGGTACCACAGTTGAGTGGGAGTTGTTGGCATTGATATATTTATTGAGTGTTTGCAGATGTTGGAGGTTTGTCTTAGATCCTGTTGCTGCAGAAGCGTTTTTGACATTTGCATGGTGCACTTGTTATCTTCATGGTGTTTGAAGATGGTTAGATCTTGAGGACTCATGGAGTTCTTGGTTATCTTCATGGTTTGTGGAGATGGTTCTTCCTGGTATGTGGAGATGGTTTTCTTCATGGTGTGTGGAGATGGTTGCATCTTGAGGACTCACAAGGTTCTTGGCAAAGGTGTGGTTTATATTTTTTATTTGGCATGTTATCCTTGGTGTGAGGATGGTTTCATTATTATGTCATGGTATACTCTTGATACACGTTTAGAGTTGTGACATGTTATGGTGTGTTCATATGGAGCATGTTATCTCTTTAGTTGAGATGGTAAGATCATGTTGTCATGTTTATGTTCCTGAGGCCATGCTTGAAACTTTGACATTGATCTTGGTTTAGTTTCTTGGTATTGAGTACACTGATCATAAGCTGGATACTTCATGACATTGCTATGTTGCCTTTGGAGTTGGCATGGATTGATTGGTTACAGGTGCTCATGGATACTTAGAGACGGTGGTGACACTGATTTCTCTTAGATTAGAGAAGTATTTGTTGAGATGGTTGATGGTTTCAGTAGGAAGTCCGAGGGGCAGTCACTTGATATGGACTTGAGAGGAGATTGTTCTTAGATGAGTCTTGGTTGGAGACTTGGGTATCTTGATGAGCATTCTCATTCCCCACTCTTGGTCTACTCGGCTGTTTGCTACTTGAGAGGTATAGCCCATTGTTTCTCTCAGTTGCATTATATTTATGCTTGTCTTTCATGTATATGGATCTTGAGCTATGATACATGAGTTAGTTTTGGAGGGTTCATTTGAGAGATGGTTAAGCATTGGTTATCTCCATGTGCATATGTTGTTATGCTGGTTGAGTTTGGGAGATGGTTTTATATTGGGCATATTCCTTGGATTAGGAATGGTTATTCCTTGGTTTAGGAATAGTTTTATTGAGTTTGATCTTCTTGTGAGAGGCTTACATCCATAATTAGTTATATGGTATGGTTTGGGTGTTGTTGAGGCTTCTTGTTGGGGTTTTATGGAGGAGATCATACTTGCACAGTTTACATCTAGAGGTGTGTGTAGAAGGACATGATACAGGTTATGATTTGCATGGTTTCTCTAGTCTTGGTTATCTTCCTGGATGTTCAGTTTTGACTACATTGGATTTGAGATTGGTTAGAGATTGTGATCACTGGTTTGTGCTCATGTATGTCATGTGAGAGATGACATGGTTATTACGTTATCTCTTTCCTCTATTGGTTGTGGAGAACTTGGGAGAGCATTGGAGACTTGTTATGAGATTTTTTTCTTGCAGGATATTGGATTATGTATTATGGATGTCCTTGATACTACAAGGATTCACTTCTTTGAGATGTGTTGAGTGAATTGGTTATAGATTTGACATTATCTTTTGCAATGGGAGCTTCTTGGTATATATGTGGCAGGTATTGCTCTTGAGGCTTGTGATTGCAGGTTGCAGATTGGATATGTCAGTGATATAAGATTCACTTGTTATACCTTTGAGGTATGGATAGTTGGATGGGTTTGGCACTTGCTATGGGTGCTATTTCAGCTATGGATATTTTGACAACTACGGATACATGTGATTACCTTTGGATCAGGATTTTTGTGCTTGGAATTTTAGTTGGTACAGGATTTTATGATCTTCTAATGCGACAGGTTGGGTGGCTTTCTCTTTGGATTGCTTCTATGTATGTCCAGTGGGAGTGGCATAATAGGAGGTGAGATCATTCATGTTCGAGATGCTGGATACTTTGATTTTGTTGCGGGTACCAGGATGGGGCACTTGGTCTATTTTGATCCATGATGGTGGATGTTCTGGGAGGGATTGTTCCCTTGTTCATTTATGTGGCTACGGATTGACCCTATGCAATGTATACAACAAGTGGGAGATTGTTGAGATAATGGGTGTTGCACACATTGCATAATATTGTTATTTTATTATTTTATTTTATTATGTAATGTTGTACCTAGATGGGCATGCAACATGTAAAGATTCCCATGGAATATTCTTGATGAGTTGTATTGTAACATTGTGAAAATATTTCATGTAATTATTTAATATTGGGGGAAAAGAATTAAATGCTCGATATTAAATGTGGGGTCAGTGGGTTAGGTAGCACATGGTTTATGTAATACCACTTGGTGGTTTTGTGGGACTTGCTACTATATAAGCAATCACAAGGGTAGTTATTGTAGAGAGTAAGAGTGACAAGGAGAAGACAAAAGGAAAGAGTCGAGTGGGACAAGGCTTGACAGGTTAGCCAAGGGAGCATTTGTGAAGGTTGAAAGCATGGCATGGGATGTGTGGATTCATGCTTGTTCACATAGTTTGCTCGGTTATGGCTATGGACATGAAGGCTTCCATGGTTGTATGGCAATGGTATTTTTGATGAATAATACATAGTGATGGATGCTTTTGGAGGCTGGGTTTTTCCCTCAATGAGGGTTTCCCAGGGTATATCTTGTGTCACAATTTTTGTGGGTATGTTGTCTATTCTCTTGCATGTGGATTTTAATTTCATATTTATTTTAGATCTATTATGGGTTATGTGGAAACAGTTATTTTCTTTGTTGCCAAGTTTCCTTACATAATGTACCCAATAACCGTCTGAACATTACATCCTCCTGATCTGGACTGGTATTCCTGCCTCCACCTAATCCTGTATTCATGTCATCTCGGTCACCCATACTACTATCTTGTTCAAAGAATATCTCTTATGTGTCTATATGACTATATTGTATGTCCTTCTACACTGATGAACTAGCCTGTTCACTCTACAAATCTGAACTCCTACTTTGTCTTGCTCTGGTATTGTGGAAATTATAAAGCCCCTATCGCATGCTCAAACATAAAAGCTTAGCCCCTTTTAATTTCTACTTCTAGTGTTTTGACATATTGTCAAACACTTTTCCCTCTATTCAGCTACCCCAAATTCTCTATAAGAACTCCATAGGATGGCAGGACTTATAGCTCTGATACCACTATAATGGGCACCCTGGAAATGCCCAAGAATTGAACCAACTGCTGATAAAGATTTTAATATTTTTTGCATTGATTTTGAAACCACATAACATGAACAAGAAAGAATTTATGAAAACTGAAGATTGAACTACTGCTGAAATTATATTAGTTTTCAAACTAGTAAAATTAAATACAAAGAAAACTCACTAATTACTCTAGCATCATAAACTTTCTGAAACCACATAGCATGAACAAGAAGGAATTTATGCAAACTAAAGATTGAACTACTACTGAAATTATATTATTTTTCAAACTAATAAAATTAAATATAAAGCAAACTCACTAATTACGCTAGCATCATAAACTCAAATATATAAAAAACTCTTCAACTCACTAATTACACCCAATCTACCTGTAGCTGAAAATGCACCCAAGCTACCTATTAATGAAGTTGATAAAAATGAATTCCAAAGGCCAAACCCCAAGGGAATGACATCTAGAATGTCACAAGAGAGGATAAACATTCTCTAATGCAATGAACAGATCTATAACTCACACATCCATGTTCTTCTCATATTCCACTATGCCTAACAATAGCTACAAGCTCTCCTTTTATTCCTACTTCATAGGGTCGACCACTTTACACAAGCAATATGGGATAACTAAAATTAAATAAAATAAATTAAAAGGATAACAGTCACACAACTAGACAACTGCTAAAGTGGGGAAATTACAAGAATGCTCTATTTATAGAGCTTATACAGTTTTCTAAAGAGTTTTGGAGAAGCTAAAAACAAGAAGTATTTTAGAGAGATCTATGTATTTTATAATTTGCATATTCTACAAAGAAGGAAGCTTCATGAGCTGATTGGAGAATTCTCAAAAATTCCTACTACTATTCTGATTGGAGAATTCTAAAGAGGTGTGAAGGAATTCTAATATAGAAACCTTCACACTAAAAGCAATGGTAGCTAGATATTCTTCCACAAAAAAAGGAGAAGGTTTGAGAGATAAATCTAGATCTAAGTCAAGAGGCAAAAAGATTAAGGAAATTTTTTGGTATTGCTATAAAGTAGGGCATCTCAAGAAAGAATGTTGGAAAATAAAATAGAATGATGAATCCAAAAAGGAAGCACCGAGGAAAATTTAGTTATAGTTGGTTAATTGTTATCCATTTGTAATATCTTACAAAAACAAGATGAATGGATTTTAGATTTGGGTGCTTTTGATCACATGTGCTCACATAGGAGTTTTTTTTCTTCTTACTAGCATATTGATGGAGGTGTTTTTCAATATAAAAGGCAACAAGAAGGTGTTGACCGGTGGTACAAACAAAAGGCACTAGACAACGTTAGAAATAACATAACCTAGTGCCAAATAGCCAAATAGAAGACACCAGATTGATGGAGGTGTTATTTTATGAGAAATAATGCTTCTTGTAAGATTATTGGGATTGAGAGTATTAGAATCAATATTTTTGATGGTATTGTAAAGAAATTAACAGGTGTAAGACATGTACCAGAACTGAAAAAAATTAATTTCCTTGGGTGTTTTGGATTCTAGTGGTTGTAAATTCTCTTGTCAAGATGGAGCTCTCAAAGTGTCTATAGGAATTTCAGTGCTGAGAAAGGCTAAAAATGTCATAAACCTTTATAGGTTGGAAGGAAGCATAGATGTAAGTCATGTGATAGTAGTATCTAAGGAAAATGATGAATCTACTCATTTATGGCAACAAAAATTGGGTCATATGAGTGAGAAAGGGCTAAAGGTATGAGTAAATTCTAAGTTGCTTTCAGATTTAAAATCTTTGAATTTGAATCTTTGCAAGCATTGTGTCTTTATAAAGCAATGTAGATAGAAGTTTAAATCCGATAGCCATACAAGTAAATATATTCTAGACTATATCCATTCAGATGTTTGGGGTCCATCCCCTATAGTTTTTGAAATTAAGAAGCAACCAAAATGGGGGCTGGCCCATAATAGAAAAGAATAATTTCCCAAAGATCATTAGGTATTTACTACCACAAGATTACCCCACCCTCTTTCAAAATTTCAAAAAATCACCCATAACCATTACAAAGAAGTAAATACTACCATAAGTATCGAGAGTCTTAACAATATACAAAAGCATGGCATTAGATAAATATTAGCACTACTATCAGTATAGAGATAAAAACCAAAAGGGGCTCAAAGGCTCATGTTGAGTTATCATTTTGCATGATCCTTGATGGCAGAAATTCTTTCAAATGTCTCCCTTGAAAATATGATCAATCACCAACTAAAAGGTTTTGGATGGCTATTTTTTAACCTATTGTGTAACTCAATTGAAGATAAATGTGTATGTTCACAAGGAGGCATTTTTTGGTACCTGTCAATCTACACACCTATTGTTGAAATGTAACGACAAAAGAGATATTTTTGTAATTTATATTTTATGATGAATGTAGTTTTATCAATGCAAATATATGAATTCCTATTTCAACCAATTGTTTGAAAAGAAAATAACAAAGAGAGTACCAAGATATTTTAAGAAAAATACTAAGAGGAAAATTCCTAACGAGCATAATCCAAAGTAACAACATGTATACAAATTAAATTATCAAAAGGATATAGTAGGAAACCAATGAAATTAGGAGCAACACTTCCTTAGCTCCACTAATGCAATTGTCAATGGGGACTTCAATAATAATCGAAAGATGTTCATGTTTCATCAACTCGCCAGGCCACAAAAAGTGTGCTCACATAAGCCAAAATGCTATGCAAGAACAAAGATGATTATTTCTCCAATTTTTCACAACAATGGAATTTTTTAACACAAGAAAAATACAAGAACTAAAAGATCATGCAAACATAAGAATGCAATAAAACCATTAGCTCCATTATTATTCATGAATATGCATTCACAAAAATAACACACTTTGTCAAGAATGAATACACTCATAATGAGAGAACCAATAACATATATTATTGCAAATCAAAATAATGACCTGGAGTACATATTATATCTACATATTTAAAAGAAATCATCTCCTCCTTTTGTGCTATGAGTGAGAGCTCTTCTAATGGAAACTCATGCTAAAAAACTAATAAATAAAGCTAAACACATATAAACTAACTCTCTAAATGTTGTTCTGTAGGTCTTCGCTCCTGTTTATATCAATTGACGGGTGCATGAGCCTTTACTTGACTTAAAATAATAAAAGAAGAAGATAAAAAGAGAGAATTCATGAGATAATCTAAGAGTCACATGGACTTCTAAAAATGCAAGGTTGGCCTTCTCTAGGTGTTTCTAGGAGTTGAACTACTATCAAAACGTGTTTCTGATGCATGAAATGCTCAAAAACAGCAACTGACAATTAATTGTTGGCACATTGTTTCTTCTTCAAAATTGTTGGTGCACCTCATTATTTGGTGCACCTCTAAAAAGAGCACCTCTGAAAATCACACCTTCAAAATGTGCACCTCCACACCTTCAAGGAAGTGTCCAAGGTGCTCAATTCACCCAAAAAGAAAAGTTCTCAATTTTAAAAATAATTTTTTTGTTTTTCTCAAATGAGGTCTAGGACCAATATTGTACTTATTTTTTTCTTTTTGATGATTTAGGACCATTCGCATGCCTGTGCACTTTTCTCTTCAAAAACTTGTAAAATTGTGTCCCTATGCATGTTAGCATCTTTGGGACCTTGGGCATCTTCAAGAATTTACAATTGTGCACCTTGGCACATTTACAATTTTTAGATTCCTCTAGCTTATGTATATTTAAAATTGCAATACACACCTTGTGCACCTTCAAAAAGTGCACCTTGTGAAAAGTGCAACTACGCACCTTCACACATGTGTACCTTCTGGAGTCCTCCAACTTATACATATTCAAAATTACAATGCACACCTTGTGCACCTTCAAATAGTGCACCTTGTAAAAAGTGTACCTTCAAAAAGTACACCTTGTGAAAAACACACTTGTGCACCTTCACACATGTGTACCTTTTGCAGTCCTCCAACTTATGCATATTCAAAATTGCAATTCACACCTTGTGCATCTTCAAAAAGGACACCTTCAAAAAGTGTACCTTATGATAAGTCCACTTTTGTACCTTTACACCTATGCACCTTCAAGGAAGTGCACAACTTGCTCAATTCACCCAAAAATCAAAGATCTCAATTTTGAAAATAGTTTCTAAGTTTTTCTCAAATGAGGTCTAGGAGCACTCTAGCGTACCTATTCCTAATCTTTTTGATGATTTATGCCCTCTTTATAGTCCAACATTGTCATAAACTTGAACTCCTTCTGCCTCTTTTATTTGAAATCCTAGGGTGCCTATTTTGAAAATGTACATGCAATACTATGGTAATGTTTTGTGCTATAGATGATGATGATGCTATGATGACCTACACAAAAGATAAACATCATCATTTTGGTGCTAGGGGTTAAAAATGATTCTAACTGACCAAACTCATAAACCTAAACTACAAAATTGTCACTCCGTGAGGCACCTTGGAAGATACCCTATTCTAATGAATGAGCTTTTGTAAGCCAAAAAAGGGGGTCTCCATTTTCAATGTCGAAAATGGGGTGTGTGTTGTAGAACCACAACAAATAGCCCTAAAAAAAGAAAGAAATAACAAAGGCATTTCTTTATCACCAAGAGATTTTCGAACCTATATCAAGTTTTCAACTTGATTCTAGATGTCACTAGTGGCTTTTGAGAACTTCAAACAAGAAACTCAAAATTTTCAATTTTCATGCTCAATATGTGTTTAGTGTCTTAATTCCCTTGATGCTCCTAAGTGCTAACCACTACGAGTGTGTAACAACATGGAAACAATATTTCATTGATGGGTGAGAGTTTTAGAAATCCACATCAACAAATTTCCAATCACTATATGACCAGATGTGAGAAATAATTTGAAAGGCTCTTAATGAGTAATCAATTACTTGTCTTTTGTGTTTCCTGAGATTCATTTATCAACTTCATGGAGCTCATGTATTTCCACTTGATTCTTCCTTGAAACTTTTTTTTCATTTGAAGTGAGGTGCCTATTATATTGTGCTACCTCCAGCTGATCGCATTATTTTGGTTTATACCAAGTTCTAGAGTCCTATTTGATGATACCATTTATTATTTTATATTTTTTGTTTACAATGATTAGACAATGTGGTCAAGGTGTCGGTGTTCCTTTCTTATGGAAATTGTTCAATATGATGACTCATACGCTCATCTTTTAATGAACTTTGGGAAACTCACATGCCAATAAGTGATTTTGATAAGCCCCTATGGAAATCCTCTGTTCAAACTAAAAAGTTTTGGACTATCCCTTAGCCATTGTCCACCCTAGTTGAAAGCAACCTAGATGACCAATTTTTTTAAATTTTTAATGTGTTTAGAGTGATCAATCTGGAAACTAAATTTTAAGGCTAACAATCCTCATTACATACAAGAAAAAATTGCATTTAGTCTGTACAAGAAATAAAGTTTTCCAAATGCTTTGTCAAATAAATACCTCTTCCACAAATTGAGACCAGTTGGGATGGACCACATGTTGGGAACAACCCCAACAAAACACATTAACTCCCCAACTCGAAAACTAAAAAATAAAAAGAAGCAAAATGATGCAAAAATTCAAACCAAATAGACTCAACATAAAGAAAACTAACACATAACTAAAAAGACAAAAAATAAATAATAACTTATATACAGAAAATCCTGAATAATAAGAACATGGGGTATTTTTCAGTATATTTCTCATTATGTGTAGTACTAATAAACCACTCCATATAGTTCTAAAAAATTTTGAATTTTCTTTGTATTCAAAAAAATAAAATTGGGCAATCTGGGTTCAAATTTTGGGCACAAATCACACAAAATCTGAAGTTGTGGTAACCCTCCATGGCCATGATTAATCCAAAAAAATGTTCTCTTAACTTTAGCATCATATTCAAATTGAAAATCATCAAATTGAGAGGGATAATGGAAAGATATCACCTGATCTAGCAAGTCCCCCACCATAGGAGTACACTCACACATCATATTTCTCCTTCTTGTGGTCTTATCTCATGGTACATAACTCCACACACACATGGAAATAGTAGCATCAAAGATGTAATGTAACTATCAAAACAAGATCCAAAAGATAGAACATTATTTATGGTCCTCATTATCACCATCATTAGCCTTAAACCATGAATTGTCATCTTTAGGATCCTTGGAAATAGAAAACTCAATAATGTGTGTCTTCCTTTTGAATTACAAGATCCATTAATATCACTAATCAAGTTTTTTTCTCCCTCATATCCCAAACAAGTGCATGTTCAAAATTATATTTACCCTCCATTGCAATCTCCCACGCTAACAAGAAATAAGGACAACTTACATCTAAATGGAATCAAAATGGATGGATTCTACATGACTCTATTATTGCATGATCTAATATATGTATAGAATACCCACAAATAGATATTTCCTCAGTCAAACTTGAGACCCAATTAAGCACTCTATCCATCTCTTCTAATGACATATCTTATTTTGAGGGAGGAAGTATTGGTATCTTCTTCATGATGACTTCTTGATTCAAAAAACTCACCAACCTTTGAACCTTCTGCATTTCCATTATTTTTTGCAGCTTTGAGAATTTTTGCAACTCCATGGATTTTTGGAACTTCAAAATTTTTTGCCTTCCTCAAAATTTTTTGTGATATCCACACTCGTTGCAACATCAAAACTTGCAGCAATTTCAATGTTTCCAGCAATTTCGTTAGGTTGATCTATCTAGGCTAACATATTAGATACTACATCTTAGCAACTAGCACATTACAACTTTGAATGAATCCTTTGATGGAGGCAACAATAGTTAGGAAGAAAAAGCATGCTTGGATTATGATCTTCTCCAAGATACTTCAAATTTCTTGTTATGTTATCCATAAAACCTTTCAAAACCTTATTATTTAGATGTAATTCCTTTTGAACTATCAAGGTAATATTGTTTGGAGCCTCATAATACATTGGAGTGTTAAACACTTTCATGTCTGGAGGAGTAGGATGTAACCATAGAGAGACATCATCCATTAAGGACTCTTCTCTACTTTTCAAACTTTGGGTGTTCATATTATTGCTGCAATAAACATGTATCCTAGAGGGTCCATGATCTTCATCTTCATTTAATGGGAACAAAAACTCCTCTTGATCATCTTCATCATTTTGTCCTCCTACAGATTTATCATATGATTCAAACAACATTGCACTAAATTGTAAAGGTTATTCTTCCATGATTTAGGGAAGCTGATCTAAAACATCATTATACCCATATCCATTTTCACTTGGGCTCATAGCTTTAATGTCATTATTTTTATTGTTGACCTATTATCATAGGGGCCAAAATTTCTACTCTAATTTTGAGGATAATTTTTTTGGGCAACAAGTTGTCTTGGATGATTTCCTTGGTTTCTTGAGGAATCTAACTTTATTTTGATGAGTTCATTTGATAAATGACACATCATCTTCTTCATGGGCTTAAACTCACTAGCCATATTGTTCTTGAGTTTAGCAGGTGGAGAAGTCTTTTTGTTAAATAATATAGTCTTTTGGGGCTCATATCTTGAATATGTAATTGTTGGCATTGGAGCAGCAATAACCTATTGCATAGTAGAGGTATTGGATTCAATAGGGACATTTTATTGGGCATAGTAGATGCTCTTGCAAGAAATGGTAGTATGGCTACTGTATTACTCAAATTGAAGGAAGACACAAAGTTCCCTCCACCATGGGTATCTACCTGCTTCATGAATGTAATAGTCTCTTTGAAGACGTTTTCAATGGTATCAATGTCTCTAGGTGGGAGCCTTCTTAGAAAAATAGAAGTTGATGAATCCATTGTTCCCAAAAAGATCTGGATGACAACCTCTTATGGTATAGTGTAAGAAAACTCTATTCTTTGAAACATCCTATAGAAACAATGATTAAACTATGAAATAGTCTTGTGAGGCTCCCTCTTAATTGAGATGAACTAATGATGTAGAATAGTTGGATTAATATAGACCTTAAATTGTGTGAGAAAATTTCTTTTAAAAGAGTTCCAATCCCTTATTCATGCTAGTGGAAGATTCAGGTACCAATTAAATGTTGTTTCCCCAAAACTGTAAGGGAAAATGTGACAGACCACTTCCATATATTGAATTTGGTTTCAATTACATATTTTCTTGAAATTTTTAATATGATCTTCTGTTGTTCATGATTATCCATGGATGAGCCATGGGAAGAACTTTTCAAAAAAATTGGGTAAGTCGTGTAATGGACAAGTTAGGTTCAAAGGTGAACTTTGAGCATTGAAGAAAGCCATGGTGCATAATGATGTGAATGTCTGAAGCAAAATGTAGAGTAGATGATGATGATCAAATTTTTAATGTGAGAGGGTGGAGCCTAGGTATCCCTTTATCATTGTGAGGCTTGCAAAAGTGACTAAGTCATAGGAACTCTTTCTTATTGCATGAAAACCTCAGTGCTCATTGAAAGGGAGACGATTGGTCAATACTTTCTAGTTTGTGCACCTCTGGGGAAGCACACTATGGATCTTGTTGCACTTATGCAAAAGCTACACCTTCTAAAAAGTGCACCTCTAAAAAGTGAACCCTCTAAAAAGTGCACCTTCAAAAAATGCACCTTCATACCTTCTAAGAGTGATAGACTTGGAAAAATATTAAACTACATAAATTTTAAACAACTTGGGTTTTTGCGAAAAATGGTTTTTCGCCCTCCTTCTAGTGCCACTTTTGTTGAGCTATCATTTCACACGATTCTTAACGACAATAATTCTTTTGGATGTCTCTCTTGAAAAGTTGATCAATGATGAACTCCAGGGTTCAAGACGGTTATTTTTTACCTATTGGGTAACTCAATTGAAGATAAATGTGTATGTTCACAAGGAAGCCTTTCCTAGTACCTGCAAATTTGCACACCTATTGCTGAAACGTAACCACAAAATAGATATATTTTTATATTTTCTATTTTATGATGAATAAAATTTTATCAATGCAACTATGCGAATTCCTATTTTGACAAAGTGTTTGAAAATAAAATAACAAAGATAGAGTAACAAGAGATTTTAAGAAAATTACAGAAAGGGAAATTCCTAGCGAACATAGGCCAAAGTAACAACACGTATGCAAATTAAATTATCAAAAGAATCTAGTAGGAAACTAATGAAATTAGGAGAAACTCTTTCCTCAACTCCATTGATGCAATTGTTGATGGGGACTTCAACGATAACCAAAAGATGTTTCATATTTCATCAAATTATGAGGCCATGGAAAGTGTGGTGACATGAGACAAAATATTATGCAAGAACAAAAATGATCCTTTCTCCAATTCGTCACAACAACAAAATGTGTTAACACAAGAGAAACACCAGGACTAAAAATTTTCACAATCATAACAACACAATAAAACCATTGGCTCCATCATTATTCATGAACATGCATTGACAAAAGTAACATACTTTAGCAAGAATAACTACAGTTAGAATGAGAACACCAATAACATATATAATTGCATCAAAATAATGGCATGGAGTACATATTACATCCTTATATTTTAAAAAAAAATCCTCTCTTTTTTTGTTAGGAGTGAGAGCTCTAACTCTCTAAATGGTGCTATGTAGGTCTCCACCCTTGTTTAGATCAATTAATGGGTGCATGAGCCTTTACATGACTTAAAACAATAAAAGAAGAAGAAGATAAGAAGAGCATAGTCATGAGATGATGTAGGAGTCATATGAACTTCTAAAATTGCAATTTTGGCCTTCTCTAGCTATTTTTGGGATTTGAACTATCATCAAAACATGTTTCTAATGCATGAAATGCTCAAAATAGCAACTAGTAGTTGACTATTGGCACAACATTTCTTCTTCAAAATTGTTCGCCCACCTCTTGATTTGGCACACTTCTAAATAGTGCACCTTGAAAAAATGCACCTCTAAAAAGCACACTTGCACACCTTTAGGGAAGTGCAGAAGGTGCTTAAAATATCAAAGTTCTCAGTTTTGAAAATGATTTCTAGGTTTTTCTCAAATTACTTCTAGGACCAATCTTGTGTACTTATTTTTCTTTTTTTGATGATTTGGGCTCATTTGTGCACCTATGCACTTTGCTCTTCAAAAACTTGTAAAATTGTGCATCTATGAACCTTAGCATCTTTGGGACCTTAGGCATCTTCAAGACTTTACAATTGTGCACCTTCAAACATGCACACTTTCTTTAATCCTCCAACTTATTCATATTCAAAAATTTCAATACACACCTTGTGTATCTTCAAAAAGTGTACCTCTAAAAAGCACACATTCACAAAATGCACCTTGTATAAAGCACGTCTTCAAAAAATACAACTTGTGAAAAGTGCACCTATACACCTTTGCACATGTGCAAATTTTGGAGTGCTCCAACCTATACATATTAAAAAATTTAATGCACACCTTGTGCACCTTCAAAAAGTGCACCTTGTAAAAGGTGCACTTTCAAAAAGTGGAACTTGTGAAAAGCGCACTTGCACACCTTCACACATGCACACCTTCTGAAGTCCTCTAACTTATGCACACTAAAAATTGCAATGCACACCTTGTGTACCTTCAAAAAGTGCATCTTGTAAAAACCACACCTTTAAAAAGTGTAGCTTATGAAAAGCCCACCTTCAGGGAAGTGCACAATGTGCTCAATTCACCCAAAAATTAAAGTTCTTAGTTTTGAAAATGGTTACTAGGTTTTTCTCAAATGAGGTCTTGGACTACTCTAGTTTGTTTATTCCTAATCATTTTGATGATTTATGCCCACTTTATAGGACCCAACATTTTCATAGACTTGAACTCCTTCTGCCTCTTCTATCTGAAATCCTAAGGTACCTGTTTTGAAAATGTACATTCAATACTGTGGTAATGTTTTGTGCTATGGATGATAATGATGCCATGATGACCTATACAAAAGATAAACATCAGTATATTGGTGCTAGGGGTTAAAAATGATGCTAACTGACCAGACTCATAAACCCAAACTATGAAATTTTCACTCCTTTATACACCTTGGAAGATACCCTATTCTAACGAACAAGCTATGGGTTTTCTATTATCATTGCAAATGAAAAATTATAGAATTTAGGATTACAATATGCTAATCCACATAGGAATCTTCATTACAGAAATCTGTAAGACAAAACTACGAACTAACACCCAGAGCTATCCAGAATTGTCCTAAACAATCCTACGGGCCTTTCTTAAATAGGAAATTTTATGCCACCCAGGAAGATTCTAGAAATTAACCAATGAGGCCGATAAGCCCCAAATTACAAAAGTTACATTTATTACATTAGAGTTAGCTCAAAGAATGACAAACTTTATTTTACGACCATGAGTAAGGTACCCTAACTTTCGAAGACCATAACTCTCAAACTATAGCTCTGATTGGTTGTTATAACCACTTTTTAGAAAGGGAAGATCATGACTTGTATAGGTCATGAGATGCAAAGTGCCACATAGCCAATGGTTGATCCCATTCTGGAGCCTCTAAAGCCTTCAAAACTGAGTTCAAAGATATTTTTGCAAAATTTTCCACCAAAAATCTGCAATAACTTCTCCAATATGGAAGTTGGAGCCATGGGACTTTTATGGTAGGCTTATAATTCTTAAGCAAACTTTCCTAACAAAAATCAGAACATTTTGAGATCGTATGACAAACTTAATAAAAATAGCAAGTTCCCAAAAATAGTAACCCCCTTGTCTACTAGTCCTTATTAAAATAGAAAATCTTGAAACTAAAAAGATACAAGCTGAAAGTAAAAATATTTTTGGGTGATGCAAGATTGCCCTCACACCCAAGATGTTCCTACATCAAATCATTTTGATATTAAATCATGTTGAATTTCTTAAATTGAACTTTTGGAATATTCAAACTTATATCCAAATCCAAAAGAAAATTTATACCCTTAATATAATAATAAACATATATGTATATATATATATATATATATATATATACACAAAATGATTCATGATTCATGCTAATCATTTTTTTGAAACAATTAATCTAAATAATTACCTACTAACAAATATCTAATATGATAAATTTTGGTGATCTCAATTATGAATCTCATGTCCCTAGGGCCAAGTAAATCCTTCAAGTTTCATGAGTTTCCAACCAATGAAGATCACCACAAACTTGTATTTAGGTTGGGAAGTTGAGGGCCAATAATTAAGGTGGGTAAAACCTTATTCACTTCTAGCTATGCAAACAAAGGTGACTTCCCTATGATTCCAAGTTAATTATAAAAAAGATAAGGGCTTCCTTAATGCAAGCTATATTTGGAGTATGGTGTATCCAAGTATAGGTGGCACACTATGTTTATATACTTAGGTATCACAATATAATTAGAAAATATTTGGGCAATTATCTAATTAACAAATATTCTACCAAATAAGTATCCATCAATGCATTTTATGGTAGCTCTTCAACTCATTGTACATATATTCAAACATAGCAATAAAATATACTAAACTATTGGAGCTAAGAGATGTAACAATTGATGGATTTTTTAGGGTGTTGAGGAATATTAGAGACATAAAATAAGTGATAAACTAGTGCCTATATCAATTTTGAAAATAGACTTATTTGGCTCAATCACACAAAATTGTAACAACTAAAAGTTCAAGGTGATTCCTTAATCAAAATATGGCAAATGATTATAGTGTTTAGAATAGATAAACAAGTAAAATGCAATGTATAGTAATATTTTAATATTACAAATGAAATTATTTATTATGTATCATGTTGAAAATATTCCATACAATATCATTTTAAGGATTTTACAAACATCTAATTGAGAAACTAAACACAATACATCATAAATATGATTACACATTCAAGGAGACATTTAGTTTCTAGTTGATTATGTCATTAATCAATTAAACTATGATGATTATAAATATTTATTACATATTTATAAGACACCTAAATCATTA
Organism: Cupressus sempervirens; assembly: GCA_028749045.1. Taxonomy (NCBI): domain Eukaryota; kingdom Viridiplantae; phylum Streptophyta; class Pinopsida; order Cupressales; family Cupressaceae; genus Cupressus; species Cupressus sempervirens. The sequence goes on from CM053785.1 coordinate 380,607,572, forward strand.
CAATTTTAAAGTACATTTATCGTAAACTAAAAATTTGAAACCATCTTGCTTCATGTGAGTACTCAATTTTCTTCTACCTCTATAGTAATTCTTTATCTTTTATCTTTTTATCATTCTCATATATGTCAGTAGGGTTTTTTCCTATATTTTATTCTTCCATTGGGTGTTTAAGAGAATTAGGGTGTGAAAAAATAAAATAAAAACCCTCATATCTCCCAATTGCATGGAGATATAGAATTCAATGAAATACAATTTGGGAAATTAAAAAGGATATGAAGGTGTCTGTCTAAAAATCAAGCACATCTAGCATTCAATGCCTTTAAGTCTAAGTACATTCAGTGAACTCCAAATAAAAGAAATTTTTACACATATTAATTAAGTATTTCACCTTTCTACAAGAGCTATTAACAAACTACTAAAAGTGGTGGAAATCATTGGTAGTGGATAGAGCTGATGTTGATTGTGCATAGCCCATGACTTCTAAATTGCCATTTTAGGATCCCTACAAACTTAAATTATATAAATTTTCAGTCCACATTTAATGCATGCTAAAAAGTTCTTCCTACATGGATCTTCTTACAATTATTTCATGATTAAGTAAATAATTCCAATAAAAATATGGGCATCTAGTTAACCATGCAATCCCTACAAATCAAAAGATAAACATATGAGATGTTTGAGAATAATTATATAAATGCAAAATCTTCTCTATATAAATTTTAATTTAAAAATAGTATCTACGACAAGATGTTGCAAAGTTAACCTTCTTACCTCATATATATTCTGAAAACATAATATTTAAATAGTTTCCATTTCATATGGAATCCAAATCCCTTGTAAATGCACTTATAACCAAAATCATACGATAATCAAATACATAAGATTTACAAGGTCCAAAACCATATGATAATCAAATACATAAGATTTACAAGGTTCATAATGCCTCAATCCTAACAATGTGAGATGAAATAATACAAATTTTTTATATTTTTTAGGGTTAAGGGTAAAAACATGTTTTGAAGGAACCCGAAACCCTTTACAACAGAAGTCTCTTAAAAGAAAGAAAGAAAAGAAAGCACTGACATGAAATAGTTACCCTAACATCAGGTAACACCACTGAAATTTTCATTACTAAAGACTAACCACAAGGAACAGGGAAGAAAACATAGAATAAAAGATCTAAAAAGACCAGGACAGGAACCTTAAACCAAATGCAGGAGCATGGTCTCCATGTCCTTTTCTAATCTCACAATTTTCTTTATAGTTTCAGTGAAGGATTCCTCCTTTAGGTCTTAAACCTTGGTAGTCTCCATTTTATTCTTGAAGCTTTCCCTCATCCTTTTGCTATTTCCTTCCTGTGAAGTTCGCTGAAAGTGCAAACTGGAAATGAATAGAACAAGCAAAAGAAAAGAGAAACGCAAACACACGATTTATCATGGTTCACCACAAATTGTGGCTACGTCCACACTGTAGGGAAGATCTCTATTAATGTAAATATTTGAACTTTACATCTCAGTTGTTGCTTCAGCTCTTCGAATACGATATTCAATGAACAACCTCCAAAACATATTTATAAAGTCTCAAAGGAAATGAAGAGACAAACAATTTGGATGGAACAATAATAAAATGAGCATAATAAAAAGGTGACTATTTAGCTTCACATATGCACCCAACAAATCCCCACTTGAAGGCTAATAGTGGTAATGTATGAGTCTCCCATAAATTCCCCTACTATTATTTCTTTACAATGCCAAGAGAAGTTCGACAGAACTCGAACTTCTCTCATGGAACAACCTTGGTTAATGCATCAGCTAGATTTTTCTTGGTGTTAATATTCAAGACTTGAAGTTTGCCCTCTTCAAGTTTACTTTGAATGAAATGATAGCAAACCTCAATATGCTTAGTCCTACTATGAAACACTGCATTTTTAGCTAAGTCAATAGCACTTTTGCTATCACAATGCGACGCTAAACCTTGTTGAGGACAATCAAAGTCACCAAACAAACATTGCATCCAAATCAACTCTTTTTCTCCTTCAGTGAGAGCAATGTATTCAGCCTCAGTAGTGGAAAGTGAGACCACTTGTTGTAACTTTGATGCCCAATTGATCATTGCTCCAACAAATGTAAAGACATAACCAGTAGTAGATCTTCTATTGTCTAAATTTCCAGCCATATCTGAATCCGTATAACCTTTGAGTGAAGTGTCTTTGCCACCAAAACACAGTACAAAATTAGAAGTGCCCTTAAGATATCTCAAGATCCACTTTACCACATCCCAATGTTGTTTACCCAGATTACTCATGAACCTGCTAACAACCCCCAATGCTTGGGCAATATTTGGACGAGTGCACACCATTGCATACATAAGACTACCGACTGCTGAAGAATAAGGTATGTTCTTCATGTACTCTTGTTCTTCTTGTGTCTTGGGACACATGGCTAAAGACAATCTGAAATTATCACCGAGAAGGGTGCTGACCGGTTTGGCATCCAACATGCCAAATATTTCTAGAACCTTAAGAACATAGTGTTCTTGAGAAAGCTTTATTTCCTTCTTGTGCCTATCATGGATAATGTCCATGCCAAGTATCTGTTTCACTGCCCCTAAATCTTTCATGGCAAACCTTTTTGACATTTTTGCTTTCAATTCTAAAATCAGCTTCATAGATGAATCGATGACAAGCATGTCATCAACATAGAGAAGTAAAAGAATAAAGGAACCATCAGGTAACTTCTTGTAATAGACACATGGATCAGATTCACACCGAATGAAATTATGTTGAGTCATGAATCGATCGAACTTGAGGTACCACTACCTTGGAGCTTGCTTGAGACCATACAAGCTCTTCCTCAATCTACAATATAAGTTTTCTTTACCATGTTTAATAAATTCTTCGGGCTACATCATGTAAATTTCTTCATTCAGATCACCATGGAGAAATGTGGTCTTGACATCTAGCTGCTCAAGTTCAAGATCATGAGTAGAAACTAAACCAAGAATAGCTCGGATCATACTCATTTTGACCACGGGAGAAAAGATCTCATTGAAGTCTATGCCCTTTTGCTGATCAAAACCTTTAACAACCAGCCTGGCTTTATACCGCTTCTGATTTTTACCTTTATCTTTCAGTTGATAAATCCATTGATTTTTGAGAGCTTTCCGATTTGGTGGCAAAGGAACCAAATCCCAAGTATTATTTTGCATTAGAGAATCCATCTCTTCCTACATTGCTGCCTCCCATTTGTGAGAATCTGATGCTTTACAAGCTTCTTTAAAGCTTGCTGGTTTAATTTGGTCTAAAAGCAAGAGTTTTGATTCTGCTTCTTCAGAGTACAGGAGTTCTCTATCTTGTAGATTTCCTCCACTCCTGAACATTCTCATTATGATCAGTATGTTCCTTTTCTTTATCCAAAGAGTTTTGTGTTTGGAGTTCAAACTCACTGCCTTTTGAAGATGTGTAAGAACTCCACTTAGAATTTGAATGCACAGAATCAATCTTTGAATCATAGTTGTGTGAGTGACTCTGCTCACTGGTAAATTGAACCCTGGCTTCAAGCTGACTCATGGGTGGACTTAACCCATAATGGGAATTATCCAATTCTCCTGCAGGTCTGACAGTATTATCACTTGACTCATGAATTGTATCATAATGAGGAACCTAGGGCTGAGTATTATAAAGATCTTGATTAGAAGGACCACGATGTGAGCAATTTGAACCTTAACATTCACCCTTGCCTCTGCCATGAACAGTCATGCTGTTTGAAAAGGGTGTATCAGGCTTTGTTATTATACCTACGTGGGGACAGAGATTACAATGGATGTGTTCTTCAACATTTGAATCATTCTGATTAATTATTTCAACCGTATGCAAACTTGGTACAACTGCAGGAACATGCTTACTATTATTTCATTGTAAATCTCCTGCATGACCTGTTGAAAAGGTCAATGATCCACCGTGAGGGAGAGAAAGATGTTCGCAGCCAAGATTAATAGTATTTTGAAGATTCATGCTTCCATCAGTGACACTTTCCTGTACATGACTAGTCAACTTTTGGTGGTGGTCAGCATTATTAAAAATGTTACCCTGCAAAAGATAATGAGTAGCTGGAGAGCCGTGGGTGAACTGCTGACTGTAGTAATTATGCTGAGTTCTTCTAGCGATTGGGAGATTTAGCTCATGCTCACCGTGTATTGTAGGAGGAGCATGAGAATTTTCCATGTCTCTGTCTGCATCCAAGTGGCTGACTGTATGTGTAGACGATCCAACATTTGAAGTTATTTTCCCAACATTTACTTCATGCGTGTGATTAGGTGCATCAGCAGGGAGAATAACTTCATCAATATAATTGCCATTTTCTATGTACTCAAATAGAGGATGATCATCTCTATTCTGATTTGAAATTGGAGTTTCAAAACTATAACTACTCTGTTCACCACTAGTGTTAGAATGACTCCACATGCTAGTAGAAGAAGAGAATAGAGGGGCAGGAGCTAAGATTGAATTGGGAGATAAACTGCTTGAAGGAACATTGTTTTGATTTCTTTCAATGTTGGAGTTATTATCAAAAATAGAGAAAGCGGCATATTCACATACAGTATTTTCCTCTTTGTGTAATGCTGGAAATACCTTCTCATTGAAGATGACATCTTTACTTCTGATGATTTTGTTCCCAACTGGATCCCATATTCTGAAACCTAATTAGTCTTCACCATAGCCCTCAAAAATACCTTTTTGTGATTTTGGGTCAAGCTTTTGTCTTTTCTCCTTTGGAACATGTACATAAGCTTCGCATCCAAACACCTGGATGTGTGAGTATGAGACTTTCTCTCCCAGCCACTCTTCCTCAAGTATGCCAAAGTCCAACCGAGAAGAGGGACTTCGGTTGATTAAATATACCATTGTATTGCATGCCTCTACCCAAAACTCCTTGCCTAAACTGGCATTAAAGAGCATACAGCAAGATTTCTCAAGGATTGTTCTATTCATCCTCTCTGCTACTCCATTTTCTTGTGGGGTGAATGGAACAATCTTAATTCTATGGATGCCATTATCCACACAAAATGAATCAAACTCTGACGAACAAAACTCTCTTCCATTGTCCGTTTGCAAGCACTTTATTTTGTGGCCTAACTGATTCTCAACTAAAGCCTTAAAGATTTTAAACTTGCTGAAAACATCATATTTCTTATGCAATATGTAAATCCATACCTTTCTTGTGCAATCATCAAGAAAGGTGAAGAAGAAGTTTGCTCCTCCAATAGAGCTTTCCTCGGTGGGTCTGAAAACATCAAAATAAACAAGAGCCAAAGGAGTACCTTTCTTTTCATGCCTGGTCCTCAAGAAGCTGACCCACTTCTATTTTCCATAAAGGCAATGTTCACAAAATTGTAAGTCAACTAATTTCAGCCCTAGTAATTGCTCCCTTTTATGCATAGCAGCAAGGCCCTTTTTGCTCATGTGACTGAGCCTTTGATGCCACAATTCTGAATTGCTATCTTCAATTGTCATGGCAGCCCCCATTTCATCGATATTTTCTACAATATACAAGCTCCCAATCTTGTCTCCTTTTGCAACTAACATGGATCCTTTTGTGACTTTCCATGAATCAGTTAGAGAAGTGACAAAACCTTGTGCAAATAGTTGACTTATGGAAATCAGATTTCTCTTTAGTTTTGGAACATGATGCACATCTTTTAATAGCCATTTAACGCCTCCTTTCAAAGATAATAAAATATCTCCTTTTCCTATTATTTCACATGCCTTACTACATTTTAATAAGTTAAAGCCTCTATTAAGGACACCTCTAGGAATAGTCATTCAAGTTTAGTTGAGCCCAAAGTGTAAGAGAGATTATCCAATCTTGTCAATTAGACTTTAACCCTCTTTATTCTATTTATGAACCATATTTTACCTTATTGGTGAGAAATACCTATCCTTGAAGTTAAGAAGATGGTTTCAGATTGTACAGAAAATGTTCAAGGAACCAACCAAATGGAACTTTTTCTAGTTAAAGTCTATTCCAACCACCATGGGAAAAGAGTTAATCTTATCCATACTTTGAAAAGACATTGGTATTTTTTGGATAATTTATATAATCATGCTATTTGGTTGATTTCTACTAGCCCAAAACTCATGCAAACAAATTGCACCATATTGTGTATGGAGAATCTTAGTTCATATTTTGAAGACATTTGCAACATAGTCATTTAAGAAATAACTTGTTTGTATGAGTTGACACCCCACTAGCTTAAACTAATAGAATAACATCAGTGAAAAGTATGTGTGACTAGGCTGACAAATATTAAATTATCTTCTAGTAAGATGAATTCAAAAGTACTCTACTATTATAAAGATCAAATGTTCTTTTTAAGGATTTCCTCTTTTGAATAAGGTGGCAATATATTTACTAGAAGATTGGTTTTATTTTTATTTTACAACTATATATACGTCAACTAGTTGTTGATGGAATGTTTTTCTCTCTATATTATTTAGGCATTTTAATCTATGAAACCACATTTTTCTACCTTGTGTGCTGGTGCATAATCAATAATGATAGTTTTTATGAATATAATTTTCCCTTGAGCATTCATCTACATTCTTAACATGTTACATCCAATAAACTCCTCATGATTATTTAGGTGATGTTTCTCTCTTGCTATTAAAGTACCTTACATCATATGAAACCCATCCCAACTTTTAGAAACCATACAAGAAAAATAAGAAAATGATCATTGAACTATTTAGTGTGCAAAAGAATGTGAAGGAGTTGGGATATTGCAATTTAATTCTTAGTCCAATCATATTAAAAAATTGTATTATTTCATCTCACATTGTTAGGATTAAGGCATTATGAACCTTGTAAATCTTATGCATTTGATTATCGTATGATTTTAGTTATAAGTGTATTTAAAAGGGATTTAGATTCCATATGAAATGAAAATTATTTAATTATTATGTTTTTGGAATATATATGAGGTAAGAAGGTTAACTTGGCAGCATCTTGTCATAGATAATATTTTAAGATTAAAATTTATATAGAGAAGCCTTTGCATTTATATAATTATTCTCAAACATCTCATATGTTTATCTTTTGATTTGTAGGGATTGTATGGTTAACTAGATGCCCAAACTTTTATTGAAATTGTTTAGTTAATCATGAAATACTTGTAAGAATATCCATGCAAGAAGCAAAATGTTAACATACATTAAATGGGGACTAACAAATTTATACAATTTGAGTTTGCAGGGATCCTAAAATGGCAATTTAGAAGTCATGGGCTATGCATAATCAACATCAACTCTATCCACTACTAATGATTTCCCACCACTTTTAATAGTTTATTAAAAGATCTTGTAGAAAGGTGAAATACTCAACTAATATGTGTAAAAATTTCTTTTTTCTAGAGCTCATTGAATGCACTTAGACTTACAGGCATTGGATGCTAGATCTGATTGATTTTTAGACACACACCTTCATCTCCTATTTTAATTTCCCAAATTGTATTTCATTGAATTGTATATCTTCATACAATTGGGTGATGTGAGGGTTTTCATTTTATTTTTTTCAAACCCTAATTTACTTAAACACCTAGTGGAAGAATAAAATATAGGAAAAATCACATTGACATATATGAGAATGATAAAAAGATAAAAGATAAAGCATTACTATAGAGGTAGAAGAAAATTGAGTTACTCACATGAAGCAATATGGTTTCAAGTTTTTAGTTATCGATAAAGGTACTTTGAAATTGTAATGATTTAATTGTCTTCTAAATATGTAATAAATATTTATAATCATCATAGTCTAATTGATTAATGACATAATCAAGTAGAAACTAAATGTCTCCTTGATTGTGTAAGTATATTTATGATGTATTGTGTTTAGTTTCTCAATTAGATGTTTATAAAATCCTTAAAATGATATTGTGTAGCATATTTTTCAACATTCAATACATAATAAATAATTTCATTTGTAATTTTAAAATATTACTAAGTAGTTACACTTAATACCTTGCAACTTTACATTGATTTTCTAAAGTATACATAGCATTTTACTTGTTTGTATGTTCTAAAACCTATAGTTATTTGTCATATTTTGATTAACCTAGATCACCTTGAACTTTTAGTTGTTACAATTTTATGTAATTCCAAATAATTCTATTGTCAAAATTGATACAGGTACTAGTTTATCACTTGTTTTATGTCTCTCATATTCCTCAACACCCTCAAAAAGTCCATCAATTTAAACATCTCTTAGCTCCAATAGTTAAGTACATTTTATTGCTATGTTTGAATATATGTACAACAAGATGAAGTGCTACCATAAAATGCATTCATGGATACTTATTTGGTAGGATATTTATTAATTAGATAATTACCCAAATATTTTCTAATTATTGTGACATCTAAGTATATAAGTATATCGTGCCACCTATATTTGGATACATCGCTTGCATTAAGGGAGCCCTTATCTTGCTTATAATTAACCTAGAATCATATGGAAATCCCCTTTGTTTTCATAGCTAGAAGTGAAGAAGGCTTTACCCACCTTATTTTATTGCCCTCAACTACCCAACCTAAAGACATGTTTGTGGTGATCTTCTTGGGTTTGACACTGATGAAACTTGAAGGATTTACTTGGCCTTAGGGACTTGAGATTCACAATGGAGATCACCAACATTTATTATATTAGTTATTTGTTGATAGGTGATTATTTAGATTTTTTGTTTCTAAAAAATGATTAGCGGGATTTAATCATGAATCATTTTATATAAATGTGCATTGAATGAGTGAATTTCAAGAACATATATTTTCATGCATGCTCTCGATAAACTTATAGTTTATATACCTTCATATACTAGTCTATATATGTTTATTATAATATTAAGGGTATAAATTTTCTTTTGGAATTGGATCAAAGTTTGAATATTCCAATAGTTTAAAAGAATATTTCAAGAAATTCAACATGATTTAATATCATAATATCATAATTAGAATCATCTAATTAAATAATCTATAACTTTAATAACCATTAAATAAAATAAAAAAAGTTATACAAATCATATAATAAAATAAAAGCAATAAATGTAAAATACAATTATTTTCTAAAGTAAGAAAGTTGCATATTTTATTGTTGATTACATCACTATTTTTTCATCTATAAAAAGATTATATATATTTCATTAATAATATAAGATTAATTATAATATAAATAGTCAAAATCTCCTCCCAAAGAAGGATGCCAAAATCATTGCCAAACATACACTAAATCCTTCCAAAGAATTACAACCATCCAACCAAACTTTTAGCCTACCCGAACTGTATACTACACATATCTTAAAACAACATATCATCTAAATAATATGATCTATCAAATGCCATAGTAGTGATAAATTTACGACAATCTAACTCCTCTTTCAAGATAACCAACACAACATACACTATAATGTAGTATAATCAAACAAAAACCAATGACTTCACTATATTTAATTCTTCAGTTTCTTCTTCTTCTCATTTGGAAACTTCCCTAGTCTATTGACCTAGTAGTCCAATAACACAAAGATTGGTTTACCCACACCCTTTTTCTTACTTTCGTCTCTAATATCATCATAATCTCATGCTTGTTTAAGAATTTCAATAGCAATTCCCAATGCACCTACCTCCTATTTTGTGCTCTTCCTCTAAGATCCTCTAATGCCAAACAATGAACAACTCCAATCCATTTTCCAAAAGCCTCTTTGAATTTGAATCCATCTCTTCTAGTTTGAAACCCTTGCTTAGAACTGCTACCACAAGTAGAGAAGGAAAGCCCACGAGCCACTCTTCTTAAACACATTCACATATCACCCCTTTCACTTCAACTTTAGAGCCCAATTCTAGACCCCATGTGATAAACATTGACACAACATCTACATTCACACAATACTTGTGCTCGCTTTGCATAAAATCCTCTCCTAGAAATAAGACCACAACTTGAAAAAATATTGACTAGTGTGTTTTAAAAGTCCCTTTTATCCCCTTTTCACAAATACTGCCTATAAAAGCCAATTGTTTCTTCTCCATCACCCGTGTAAAGCTCACCTCCATTCTACACAACCTACACTAGACCCAACTCAATTATATCTTTGTCTACCTAAATCTAAACATGCCCCGAGAATTAATGCATCATTATTACATATAAAGGCTTGTTTTAATTCCCATCATACATCCTTGTGAAATGCCATTTCAATAATTTATGATGACATACTTCATATATTGTCATTGATACACAAATCTTCCAACAAATCCCAAACATCATTTGAATTGCCTTCATTTAATTTAATAACGCATTTTGAAAGTACATCTAGCACCTCATAACCTCAATGGTGAGTGTGAGATGATTTAAATGCTTGGAATTAATAATTTATAAATCAATTTTGATAAATTTATTCAAATTCTAAGCCGTTGCTTCTCCCTGAATTAATGCATTGATTACAACCATTGAATCTCATTCCAACAGAAACCAAAAAAAAGTTTCTTTGCCAAAATAGTTGTCACTAATGCTACATGACCCTTTACTTATTGTTGGGACCCTCTTTTAGTCGTTTTTCTTCAAATGCCAAAATGTTCCTAATAAAATCTTGAGCCACAACTTTTTCCTTTGAAGGATCAACATTGCCTTTTGAGGTGCAATCAAAATTGACCTTAATCCACCTGCTTCTAGATTATCTCATCTGTTTTCCTACATTGCCTTTGAAACTAGGTTGGGCTAGTTAGGCCCATTAATAGGTTGATCACATCACTTATTATACCAAATATATTACCCTCTCTTATAGGGACACACTTGATTATGATGTTCAACAACTAAAAATACTCTATAATCATACAAGAAAGTATAAATGATACTGTCTATTAATTTTTCACACCTTAATCAATCTTGAAAACACTAGGTAGAATTTTATTTCTCAAAATGTATGGCTATAGTGTGAAGTACACATTGGTGGCATAATCACATTGTAATAATGCAGTAGTGAGATAAACAACATCCAAGTCATGTGATGGGGAAATATGAGATGCTTTCATTGAGAAGAACAAAGCCTCTCATCTTTGCTAGTTGTAAATTGCTATAATTTGTAATTGATAGATGCCAACTAAGAATGCAAAATTAGAATCTCTCTCATTAGCTAATGTCAATCTAAAATATTTTTACAACTTAGTAGATTATAAAGGTAAGAATAACCATTCAATAGACAGATCATTAGAAAGAACAAGGATGAATTATAATTCCCTCATCTACAAGAGAGAGAGAACAACTATATACTTACTAGAGATGAGATCAAATGGAGATAAAACTATAGAAAAAGAGGAAAAGTGAGACAATCTTTATTTATTTGTTTCTCTATCTTTCTCATTTATTTCTCTTTCTATATGTATGAAGAGAAAATCCACCAACTCTTGTATGTCAATTATCTTTAGATAACATGTGTTTATGGGAGTGACACTAATAGTAACACATCTAGTAGATTATAAAGGTAAGAACAACCATTCAACTTACAAATCATTAGAAAGAAAAATAATGAATTATAAATCCTTGTTACTTATTAGAGAGGAGGAAGAACAAATGCAAGAACAAGAACAAGAACAAATGGAGAGAAAAATGCAGAAAAGAAGGAAAAGTGAGACAATCTTTATTTGTTTGTTTCTCTAGATCTTTCTCATTTCTATCTCTTTCTATATGTATGGAGAGAGAAATACGTTGACTCTTTGTGTGAATAATCTTTAGATAACATGTGTTTATGGGAGCGACACTAATAATAACATATCTTTGTTTAAAGACCTCTTCTACCTTCACCCCCCTTATTTTCAGTCAACTTGAGTTTCCAACAAATTATTACCACACCCCTCTTCTCTTTCCCCTCCTTTCCCCCTCTTTTCCAGTCTATTTAGATATCTATAATAAATCATTTTTCTTCTCCTTGAACTCTTTAACATCTTCATGATAAATTATGAGTTTGATCCAAACTTTTTATACCAATAAACCACATTCATTCAAATCTAAAATCAACATTAATAAACATAGATAATGAATCTTTTAAAAACAATCATTAGTCTTCTATTCATTTGAAATAATAGCCATCTATTAAGTCCTACACAAAACTTCCATAAAGAAACTATAGAAAGAACTTTAAAAAGAGGAAAAAAGGTAATATGGATTATTGGACCAAATTTAGGAGGGCCATGAGGGCCATTAGAAAGCAATAACCATCAATATCCTCTTAATAGTGTTTTAGAAAACAAAATTTATCCATCCTACAAATTCCAAATATTAGATAATAAAAATCTTGTAACTCAAATTACAGACTTTAGTTTTACCTGTAGATGAGAGCGACAAAGAGGTCCCGAGCTCGAACCTCGGCAGTCCGCTGATAATCTGTTGTGGATGAAGCAATGGTCATAGTCGAACTCTGAAATATTTTCAAACTGTAATCATTCTGTGGAATTTTTTTCAAACCCTTTCTCGTGGATTGTAATGCGCTGCAAGAACAATTTGGCTTGACAGCTATAGCGCATTTTATTTCCCTTTAATCCATGCGGACCTTTGATATGACAGATGCACTAAGCTTTTTGTGGGGTTTGCGTCAGGAATTTAGGGATTTGCCTCTTGTTGCTATCGCCGATGAAACCTGTGGGGTTCCTACAGTGAAAGATCGAGGAATACTAATATCATGATTTGTATATGTGCATATTTGTAATCAGATCATTTAAAAGTAAAATAGAGTATATAATGATTGATTCTGACATCGGAGATCTGAAGCTTGCGATAAGTTTTTTAATTCTCCACAAGGAGTTATTATTATTATTATATCACTCATCGTTTTGGGCATTTTTTTCTTCAAGGATTTGTGGGATCTGTTGCAGAGGATTGTAGCGCGGCATTTTTTGCGAGGTTCGATACTCAATCTTGCGACCTCATTGCCCTATGTCGGTTATTTGATGTTTTTTCCCAGTCATTACTGTGTCACTGGATATTGATAATTTTTTCTTATCTGTCTATTATTGGTGTTCTTTATCCTGCGGACATCATTTGATCACATTTCTTGTCAAAAGTTTATATTTCTTGTTTAGTCGGTAGGCTATATGTACAAGTTTTTGGTTGTCTTATTTTTTTTCTATTTATTTAATTTAATTAGCTATTATCTATAATGTTATAGGGACCCCATTAGATTTGAACTTTGATTGTCTTATTTTTTCTTATATATTTAATTTAATTAGCTATTATCTATAATGTTATAGGGACTCCATTAGATTTGAACTTTGATGCAATGATAACAACTCAACAACTTAACCATCACAACATACCACTATTGGCAATAAATTTAATTTTTAACTTTAAATAATAATTTTTAGTTTAGCCAATATTTGTGGGAGTTACTATTCTTTTACAGTATTTTTCATATTATTTTTTGAAGATATTTTTCTCAAGATTTAACTATGTAGTTTTTGAGTCAAATTCATTGACTCATGTTTAATGAGTAGTGATTTACAAGAATCCATCCCTCCTAATAATAAATAGAACACTTAACGGTGGATCTAGGTGATGCTCACAGAGTTGAAGCACTGGGATTTTCCTTCGTTTAATTTTTAGTTTTTATAATTATTTTAGTTTATATTTTTTGCTCCACTTTATATGTGTTATTTTTTTCATATTATGTTCTTATTAGTTTTTCATAATAGATTTTTATGGGAATATTTTTTAGATGATAATTTATTAGTATATAATAAATTACATAAATAAATATTATTTATTTGATTTATTAAAAAATTAAATTTTATTTTACTCAAAGTAAACACTATCAGCGAATTGTTGCAAGCACAAAAGCTTGCGACTGCTAGTTTATTTCCTATTTTAACCTAAGAAGGGCAATGCGAAATAAAAAAATGATGTGATTACATGCTTGTTCTTGTAGACTTCATGTAAAACACTTAAGGGTTTGTTTGGTTGGAGGTATAGGAATGGAGAATAGGAATGCATATTGGGAATATGAATGTCTATTACAATAACAACTATTTTTTTTGAATGGGTATAACCTCATTTTACAGACAAAATAGGAATATGTATTCATATTCCCTATTCCAATTGATGAATCAAACATAAAATAGAAGCGTATTCCAAATTTTCTATTCCTATTCCAGCAACCAAGCAGGCCCTTCACAGAACTGGACTAGAATTGGGTTTGACAAAACTCGATTTTATCAAAATGGGTGTTTGGGTCAAAATTGTAAAAATGAAATTAGAATTACAGTCTTCTAATTTTGACCCAAAATGAGGATATCAGTCTTCCATTGAAATAGTAGAATTTGGGAATTGAATCCAAGGTTTCACATGTTGGGGATTACAACAAAACTTAAATGAACAATTTTTGGCATTCGTAGAATTTCTAACCTAAAAAAAAACTCAAACCATTGCACCACACTAATTTTCACTATTCAATTGAAAACTATTTTTTGTGTCGTGGCGATTGAAGGTGATTGTATTTTCCAGTTGTTTCTTCCAACATTTTTTGGGATTTTGCTTTGGCTCTAGGAGTGGGGAGTTTTTGAGGGAGGTTTTTGAAAGCAATTTTTTAATGTCCACCATAGACATATTTGGTTTTTCATTATTGCCTTTGGTTTTTTGCTCATCATCGTTGCCTCTACTTTTTTTCACTTCAACTTGTAGCTGCTCTATAGGTATGTGTACTGAATTTTTTGTTTTACAATTCATAAACTATCTTGTTATTTTTAACTAGTTTTTATAACTTCAAAAAATTAACCTCATTCATAAATAAATTAAAGTTTTAATATTTAATAAATAAAAAATAAATTTAAAAATAGAAAAATTAATTAAATAATAAAAAATATTCAAATTTAATAAATTTGAAAGCCTAAAAAAATTAATAATTCCAATTCTAATTTTACAAACCAAACATGGAATATGTATCTTCCCACTCATCTTCCAAATTAACCAAACAAGAAAAATTATCTTCTCAAAATAAGATTTTGAAATTCAAAACCCGATTTTGACAAAATTAGGTGTTGGAATATTCAAATATGGAAAGAGTACTTATGAGAGGGGGGGGTGAATCATAAGTATCATACTTTTGTCAATAAAACTTTTAACTAGAAGTAAATTACATGCATGTAAGTATATCAAATAATCATGAAACCAGACACATGCATCTATAACACTTAACACTGGATTTTGGTAACCCAGAAACCCTCCAAGAATAAGAAGGTAAAACTGGGGTGGGGATGATACCCACAAAAATTACTGCAGCAATATTGTTCAAGCACTTTTGATGGTTTTCCCTGTTAAAGGCTTTACACTGTGTTAATAGTGACTTGGTTAGAGGATTTGCAAACACTTAACATGAAGTGTTACCCGGTTAAAGGATTTTAATCACCTAATCAAAAAGTTCTTACAAAATAGCTGTAAAGCTAACCTATCACCATATGATTTTTATTCTAATACAATTGCTAGAAAGTATTAGGTACAATAAACCTGACTGATTACAATCCTTGATTGCTGATTGCAGGCATTTGTTCTGCTTTCTCTAATCTGAATCCTTTTGAGATCTGATAATCCTTTCTTCTGAAAATAGAATTCCTTGTGAACCCTTGTATATCTTCTCATACCTCTTATCTCTCTTCCTCCTTTTTTTTAATGAAGTTTCGTCTTCCTATATAGAAGTTTGATTTGCCTTTACCGCTCAATTCTCCCTCTTCAATTTTAGGGTTTCAAAATTGATTAGGTAGGATATAGTGTATCTACCCCATATCTTGTTTTCTTCTTGAAACTTCGCCAGTTGTATTTTAAAAATGTTCTACATGGTGTTCTGTGCCAGCAACTCATCATTCTTATCTTTCTTTTAATTCACAGATTTCTAGATAACAACCTTATCGGCTTAGATTTGGCAAATCTTCGATTTCTTAAATAATGCAGCAACTCGGCATTATTGAGTTACTGGTGCTTGGCACCTCTGTGTTACTCGGCACCTATACTAGCTCGAGACTTGAACTTACTTGGCACTTGAACTTACTCGGCATCTGAACTTCACTCGGCATCTGAACTTCACTTGGCATCCAATGTGGAATATGATTAAGTGTGTTGGCACTCAAGTGTCAATAACATTATGATGTTAACAATCTCCCCCTTTGACATGAGTGACAAAAACACTTAACTAACCTTATAAGTACATTTACTAATCTGATTGGTATGTACATATTGAAAACTTTGATCAAAATTTATGCCTTACAATCTTACAATATAGACCTCAAAATTTTTATAACTCCTCTGAGTTGATTGTGCCTTATCTGTATATTATTTGTATATCAATGCTCCTCCTTTGTATCTGTTCTCCCCTTATTAATCTATATAACTCCCCCTTTACAATCTATATCTCCCCCTTTTTGACACTTATGTCAAATTGACACTTATGTCAAAGAGTGTTTATGGGTTAAGACCATATTTGGCCAAGAATGTGCTATTTACCTCCATAATCATTCTGAGAGCTGCATCCCAATTATTCAAAGCAATTTCTAGTGACTTATGCTCAATGGCAGTCTCAGCAACAAGATGAACAAGTCCATCTAATGTAGAAAGATTTGGATCTTTCTTGAGTACATTTTCAGCATATACTTGCTCTTTATGGAGTATTTCTAAATGTGGGGTAATGGAGGACTGGAGTTGTATTACTTTGGCCTTGATATTGGCCTCATTTGCTATTAATACAGCTATTTTTTTGTGAGTGTGAAGCGATTGAGCAAAATGCTTCTCACTTTGAGCTGGATCACTCGGTAGTTGCATGCTTGAAATGTTTAAATTTCTTTCCAAGCTCAGTATCTTTTGGCTAGTTTCTTGTGTGAAATATGAAAAATCACACAACTTTTTATATAGTGAGAATATATTCTCAAGTACCTTCTTCACCTTATCTATGAGCTTTGCCAATTCTACTTGTGAAAGTGCGATTTGTCTTGATATTTTCTCATTCACTTTCCCTTGAAATTTCTTTTCTGACCATTCCATAAGTTTTGCACTGGTTTCTAGGTCTTCATTTGTCACCTGGTCAACAATATCTATTAATTTCTCTTTGATATGCTTTGACTCATCCGGTGATTGCAAACTGAAGGCATCCATAAAGATGTCCTTGATCTCATAAAGTGTTTTCTTATTTTTATACTCTTTCCTGAGTATTTCCTGCCTTTTCCTTCTATTTAGTGCATCTGCACTTCATTGATTTGATCAATGGTTATTGATTTTGAGTCATAACTTGGTATGACTATCTCTTCATCTAATTCAGGGTCTCCATAATGAAGTACCCTTGCAATTCTAGTAGTGTTGGATGATGGTACTGAAATTTGTAATGGCTTGTGTGAAGGAGTCCCTGAGGTAGGCAAATTTATTAGTGTTTGTATTGCCACCTGTTCTTTAGGGGTTTTTACTATTTCCTCCTCTTTCTGTTTACCATGATCAGTTATTGTTATCTATGGAAGTCCACCTTGTATTTGTGTTGTAGAATCAGATATAATGGTCTGTCCTGTTTGTTCCTTTCCTTGTTCTATAGCTGCACTTTGCTTTTGTCTTGCAGCATCAATTATACTAGTTGGTATATCAAATTGACTACTAGTAGTTGTGATAGAAGGTGGTTCTTGTGTATTCACCTTATCTTTAACTGTACTTTCTACTAGTTTCTGTAACTCATCTATACTAACCAATACTGGTTCTGTACATAATATTGCTTGTTGTGTTGACTGGTCAAGAATTCTTTTCAGATCTTCTGCAGTTAATGGATTGACATTCTGACCAGAAGTATCAGGAACATCAGTAATTGTTATGGTATTTGCAGGTGGAATGGATGCTTGTGGAGGGCTAGGGGGTGGCAATTGTGTGTCTTGCACACTCTGATCTTGTTTCTCCTCTTGTTCAGTTGTTGCCATTGTATCCTATTTTTGTTTCTTTTCCTCCTTTCCATCTATCTTTTCTTCTTCTCTCTTCTCTTCTTCTCTTCTCTTTTCTTCTTCTTATTTCCTCTTTTTCCTCTCTTCTATTGGTATGGCTGCTTCTTCCTTGTATTCATCCTCAAGAAAATCTTCAATCTTTTTATACAAATTCTTCCAGAATTTTATTGTTCTTTGAACAATCTCTTCCATTCTGTTTTGAAGTATAAATAATGCCCTGTATTTGGGTGTGAACCTATTATTATGCCTTTTGACTGCTTTGCTAATTTGTTCTCTAGTCAAATCTGGCAATATACTGGCTAGGGTTGATTCCCTCATCTCCTTTTCTATTTTTAAGAAAAAATGCCACCTGTCTTCTATAATTTTTGACAGCTCCTTTGGCAATTGACCATCTAGTTCAAGTGGGGTGTACTTGAACTATGCCATGATTCCATACACTGTTTCTTCTATCTTATTTTGTTCTTCTTTATTAAATTTACTAAAATCAACTTTATTTAAATTATTCAAGTCACCACTTGCAATCCTTTTACATAGGGTATCAACTGATGAATTGCTTACCTCTTCTGGGTGTTCTTCATCATCAGTGTCAGGTTGAGCCACATACTTTCTTCTTTTCCTTGGCTCTTCTTGAGATTCCTTGACTTGTTTCTTCTTGGCAACTTCCTCTTTAGCCTTTTGAGTAGAGGCTCTTGTTGATGCTCGTGTTGTTTGCTTTTGAGGTGATGAAGTGGTAGCTTTCTTCATTCTGGGCTTGGCTGAAGTCTGTTATGTTGCCTTTCTCTTCTTTGGCTTGGATTTAGTTGGTGCTTCCTTGGCTTCTTCTTCCTCTGCACCTTCCTCCTTGTCTTCTCCAAGACCTTGGGTTAGTTCTATTGGCCCTTGTTCCTGCTCATCTTCATCCTCACTGTCATCTTCATCTTCTGCCTCAGCCTCAATTTCTTTGCCAAACTTCTTCTTGATCTTCTTGACTAATTTATATTTCTTCTTCAATGTAGAAGCAATTTTTAATTCCATGTTTATTTTTGATCTTACCACATCATAAGTGTCAAAATGTGATGCATTTTTATCAGCTTCTTTTGCAAGTAGAGCTGTTATTGATGCAGAGGCTTGATCAACATCAAGTTCATAACCTAGTGGCCTAAGCCATCTTATTCTAGGTATAACTGCTTGTATGTAAGTATAATCTATATCAACTAGGAAACATATGTCATTTGTATGCTTTTCTACTAATGAAGTTGGTATCCTTGAGCTTTGCTTCATGGATTTCTTGAAATCCTCAAAATAACCTGTCATTTGGGCATCAAAATTTTCACCCATTTGTTCAATATATCTATTAATTTGTTCAACAATTGTTTTATCTGGATTCCATTTTACTTTCCCTATAGAAGGAAATTCTTTCATCAAATAGAAGAACATACACATCAAAACTGATCCAAATTTGCATTGAGCTCCCTTGCTTTTCCTTATGGCTCCCAAATTTTCATTAATCTGTTGAAACATGAGCTCTGCTAGATCATAAGTGTGATCTCTTTTGATTATCTTGTATGCAACATCAACTACTATATAAGGTATACTATTCAACCTGCTTGATTGATAGAATTTGTGTGAAATAATTCTCATAGCAAAATCTAGTAGGTGATCTGTGACTGTGTCGATAGTCATTCCTCTATTATTCCATTTGGCACCTGTATTTTTCTCTATTATTTCCCTTTTGTCACTTCGCAGGGTCTTTGGCCGATCTAGGGTTGGAATACCAGTAACCCTATGAATAGTTTTCTTGGTAAATTTTACTGGCCCTAACTCTAACCAAAAAGCTCTGTCATGTATTCGGCTCAAAATTATTCATACCCATTCTGTTTTGAAAACAGTCAGAAATGCTAGGGTTTTGGTCAATCCTTTTCTTTCTACTATTGAAAACTCATTTTTTAGTACTTTGTTTTCACACAGTTTATCATATGCATTATGAATTTCTAAGTCTCCTATGGCACCAATTTTGCAATTGTAACACCTGCGAACATCTTGTACCATAACAACTTTTGGGGGAATGTGGGAGAGAGCTCCAGCTAGGTCATTTTTATAGGCAACTTCGGGAATAGGGCAGAAATCAAGTTGCTTTACTTCATTTGAAACTAACTGGACTTCAAATGACTCTTTTTCTTGGGTTTTCTTTGAACTTGATGCCATTATTGCGAACTAGGGTTTTTACAACAAATGAGTATAAAATTGCGTAGCTCGGCACAAACAAAAATACCTTTAGATTGATGAAAAATGTGTTGAATGAGTTTGCAATCTGCTTGAAATACTGGATTCTTGCTATGAAGTCGCTCAGCTCTCTTTCTTCTCCTTTGCTTCTTGATTGCGATGCAAAAAATTGATTGAAATCGCGATAATATACCCCAATTTTATCGCATTGAATGCTCAATTGCCAACTCGGCTTCTAAAGAAATTTTGACCTAACTCAGCTTTCATTATTTCCATTTTCCTCGGCATCAATTTTCAGCTTGGTCACTGTTGGGAGCTCGGCATCCAAAGGCAGTTCGACATCAACATTTAGTTTTGTCTTAACATCTTGTTTTATGTAGATTTATAGTTTTCTTAACTTCCTTTTCTTGGGACTGATGTATGATATAACTTTGTATATCAGTCTTGTGTACTTCTTGTGCTCAGTTTGATGAAGTATGATCACTTAACCCATTGGGTAAGGTGATCCCTCCACTTGATGTGTTGCACCCTTCCTTCTTCTTCCAAGTCTTATTCATTTTTCCTCTTATCTTTTCAACTTCAATTATTTGTTTCCCTTTGCAATCTTTAGTCTTGGGTGCCTTTGATCTTGTAGGACAGTTTCTACTGATATGACCAATTTTCAAACAACTAAAACATGTAGCTTGATTCAACCATCTTTTGTAGTTTCCTTTGAAATGTGTTCTTATACAGTTCTGTGGTATGTGTCCATATTCTTGACAATAGTGACAACTGTACCTGGTGCTGTAATCCCAATGATAATGACTTTCATTTCCTTATATTTTTGCTGGTTGATTTAATGTCCACATAGGTTTTGATCTGCACTCAAATGCCCTATGTCCATACTTTTTGCAATTATAACAATGTCCATCAAATCTTTGAGTCCTTGTGACATTGGATCTGCAATTTTGTGTCATATGTCCTTGCATGTTGCACTTGTGACAGGAACTTTTGGGTATGTTTGATTGATTGAATCTTCTACTCCTGCACACATTAGTTGTATGTCCCTTCTTATTACAAAAATAACAAGTGTGTTTTGAATTCTTACCTTTATCACTTCTTTGTTCAGCACTCTTTGATGATTCTCCAACTTCAGTGCTGTTGTATCCTAGTCTTGATGTATCATGGGCAGATTTTGGAGATTTCAGCAGCTGTTCAAAATACTTGATTGCTTCACTTGATTTGTTGAGATTCTCTACTACCTCTTTTTCTCTGTTCAATTCATTCTACATTTGTTCATTTTGCATCTTCAAGGTAGAGATCTCAATATCCTTTACATTGAGTTCATGATGAAGGTTCATCGTTTGGGCAAGTGTATCCATCTGCATGTTTGAGATCCTTGTCAGTTCAGTACATTTTTCTTCAAGTCTATTTGCAAGATTCATTTTATCATTTTCCATCATGACCTTATCATCAATTGCTCTTTTCTTTTGTTCAGTAATTTCGCATATCATTATAGCCTGTGATTCATGTTCCATCTTGAGAGATCTTATCTCATCTGCTTGGACTTTTTTTTTCTCCATCAGTTCTGCTATTGTTGCATCAAACTCTTTAGTGTCTCCACTGGAAAATATGTTGGTGGTATCAATCTCCTTGTAGTGTATATCATTTTCAGCTATGGCTAGATCCTTCCTTTTTTTTAATGACTTTCTCAACTTGTTTCTGAATTCCTCCAAGCTATGCAAAGCAAGTTGCACATCTATCACCTGATTTTCAATGATCTTTCCAAGTGTGAAGGCTTCCATCTTTAGATCTTTTCCTCCAAGCTGTTAGGCTTTTCCTTAAGAGAACCTAGTTTAAGCTCTGATACCAATTGTTGGAATATTCAAATATGGAAAGAGTACTTATGAGAGTTGGGGGCGGGGGGGCGCTGAATCATAAGTATCATACTTTTGTCAATAAAACTTTTAATTGGAAGTAAATTACATGCATGTAAGTATATCAAATAATCATGAAACCAGACACATGCATCTATAACACTTGACACTGGATTTTGGTAACTCGGAAACCCTCCAAGAATAAGAAGGTAAAACTGGGGTGGGGATGATACCCACAAAAATTACTGCAGCAATATTGTTCAACCACTTCTGATGGTTTGCCCTATTAAAGGCTTTACACTGTGTTAATAGTGACCTGGTTAGAGGATTTGCAATCACTTAACATGAAGTGTCACCCGGTTAAAGGATTTTAATCACCTAATCAAAAGGTTCTTACAAAATAGCTGTAAAGCTAACCTATCACCATAGGATTTTTATTCTAATACAATTGCTAGAAAGTATTAGGTACAATAAACCTGACTGATTACAATCCTTGATTGCTAATTGCAGGCATTTGTTCTGCTTTCTCTGATCTAAATCCTTTTGAGATCTGATAATCCTTTATTTTGAAAATAGAATTCCTTGTGAACCCTTGTATATCTTCTCATACCTCTTATCTCTCTTCCTCTTATATTTTTTAATGAAGTTTCATCTTCCTATATAGAAGTCTGATTTTCCTTTATCACTCAATTCTCCCTCTTCAATTTTAGGGTTTCAAAATTGATTAGGTAGGATACAGTGTATCTACCCCATATCTTGTTTTCTTCATGAAACTTCGTCAGTTGTATCTTAAAAATGTTCTACATGGTGTTCTATGCCACCAACTCATCATTCTTATCTTCCTTTTAATTCACAGATTTATAGATAACAACCTTGTCAGCTTAGATCTGACGAATCTTTGATTTCCTAAATAATGCAGCAACTCAGCATTATTGAGTTACTTGTGCTCGACACCTCTGTGTTACTCGACACCTATACCAGCTCGACACTTGAACTTACTTGGCACTTGAACTTACTCGGCATATGAACTTCACTCGGCATCTGAACTTCACTTGGCATCCAATGTGGAATATGATTAAGTGTGTTGGCACTCAAGTGTCAAAAACATTATGATGTTAACACTAGGTTTTGAATTAAAACCAAATTTTGCTAATTCTGTGAAACAAATAGACCCTTGTTATGTGATTACATTTTTTTTCTTGAAGACTTTGTATAGGCCCAAAGACATGCTATTGAGATTGTGGAAGCAGTTCTCTCATTCATGAAACTCAAGATCCTCAAAACCCTTAGATTTTTTTTTAAATTATTGAAAAGACTCATGGTGGTGTATTTTTGTCAATGCTCAAGTATTGGGGGGATTATAAATTTGAGAAAACAAACAAAAGATATCTAAATGAGAACATTATATAAACCATCTAACAGAGTCCACCAAATGTTGTCACACCCTTATATTCTGATGCACAATGATGTTGTTAATTCTCCAAACTTGTACAAACTTTTGGTAATCAATCTTAGTGTCAACAAAATAAAACATAACTTAGTATTCGCTCATAATCAATTTGGGATCATGTACACATCTTAGTAAAATATTTTAAATAGTCATTCATGAAATCTAGGGTCGCAAGCCTCTGTTAAATCAAGACATCTTTTTAATAAGATCCTCAAATAGTCTTTACTACATATTATGAAACAAAATCTTTTTTCCTCAGTGACATAGATTTAGTAACTCCTTTGGTTCTCTTTTCAAATCCCCTTCTCAAATATTATGCATTAATCATAGGTTTAGTCTTTCAAATCTTCTCCATCAATCTAGAATTAGATATTAATGCCACACTAGAGATGATTGATATCAATAACATAAATCATTATGCTAACAACATGCTAGATATGAATTAGAGACAATTAGAGCTTTATCATTGGGGGAAACCTTATGTGGATAAAAAACCTACAGGTAAGTCAAGTAAGTTTTCTCTACTTTAACTCCCATATCATATTGATATTGTTGCTAAAGTGAGGGAAAAATGCAATGTCATATATTTGCACTCCTATGTAATTTACCATTACCCAATTCCCTACTTTATCCTTCATACAAAATTCCACATCAACCTTTGCATCTCCACTTAGCCTCATCACCACTTGCTTAGAATCTTGGCCATGCAACCTAGTTGGCACACGATGCATTCACACCACATAGACATCTATGTGGTGCACACTAATTTTTTGAATCTACATATGTGCAACGAATGATTAAAACATTACAATTACCACCCTTAGAATGTCTCATTCCACCAAAGATTTGAACAAAGAGATTGAAAGTTTATTTTTTCCTTCATTTGGTCTTCTTGATGCTTGCTTTCACTTCACCATCACACTTAGATATCATGTACATTCCTTCTTGATCATATTCTTGAGCTACTTGTTCTATTGGGATATCTTTCTTGTGGTCCCTCAATCATCCTTGCATTTACTTTGTCAATCTTTGGCTTTGTAGTGGTTTAGGGAAGTCACTTTCAGTATTTCATTTTGTATTTAGATATATTACCATAGTTCATTATCTTGTCTATTTGGTGGTTGTGGAGGTGAAAACATCAAAGCAAGGATCCTATTGAGTTAGGTCTCTATATAGACACTTGAAATTTTCCCCAGTCTTTGTGCCTACAAAGAGAGGCCTTTCTTTGGGATTTTGTTACCTCCTTTGTTTGTAAGTTCTCTTGTGCCTTCATCCTTGCATTGTTGTTATATTTATACCTTACTTAAATCTTTCATAGTTTGTTAGTGTTTTCCTCTACAATCCTTTATTTTTGTTATTCTATTAGTCTCCTAGACTTTTATGTTGATCTGCGTACTCTATTAGTACAAGACAAAGATGCACCTATGTCATTGTCCTCAACTTGCTCTCGTGTTTAAAGAAGTAAGCTTGTAGAGTTTTGGCCTTTTATTTTTGTATTTATCTCTTTTATTTGTCTTTTATTTCTCATGGGGATCTTTATTATTTGTCTTAAATTTTTCCTTCTCTACATAGGACAACACATGACACAATAATGCATAAAAATACCACCATAACTTTATTTATAAGTGAGTTCTTTTGTGAATACCATAAAATTGAAGAGACATGACTACCAACCTCAAAGTGTAGTTGTTGCAACTAAGTTATTTCTCTCCTCCTAGCCTTCTTGGCAACAACCTAGAGAAAATACATCTCCAAAAATAACCAATTATTTGAAGCTTTGTTTATTCTAGAATTTCTTACTCCTAGGTTCACAACTTTTCCCATAAGATCTCTTTTAGAAGATAAGGTTGTACTTTAATTTAAAAAAAAGTTCACAAACAAGAGAAGGAATGGATACGGTTGAACACTCTTTCCTACAAGCCCTTATTCATCAAAACTTCCACTTCCAAGTTGCAATTTTTGCCACTTATTGCAATGCTAGATTTGAAGGGGCATATCTTGTCCATTTGGCCCCCAACTCACAGATATTCTAGTTGGGAATTTTAAAATAGAAAAATAACACCATCACCTTAAAGATCTTCCCAAAATCCACCTGTCGATCACCATGACAAGGAAATGGTGTATTTGTTTCCTTTTTACATTAAAAGTTATAGAGTCATTCTTATTTTTATTTGATTTCTTACAAGACTTGCATTAAATAAAGCATGTCACATAATAACATCTACATTTACATCATAGCAGCCTATATAATCAACTCACAAAAAAAAATGAAACATGGTATAATTATTTACAACACCTCTTTCACACATGACACTTCACAAATAAATTTTGATAGCATTGTATTACAGACACATTTTCACAATATAAGTGAGACATTGCCCACCAAATGGGTAACACACCTTGGCCTTATGGTGATTCACATAAAGTTCTTAAGAAAACCTCTAAATTTCCATGACCACAAGTACACTTGCAAATATGTGTTAACACACACACACACACACACACACACACACGTCCATTGTGGTATAATTCCATGAAGAAATCGCAACAATCATTAATAATCTCCCTTGAAATTAAACTAATATATAACCACATAATCTATTCAATGACAATTTAGTAGCAGCTTGATAGTTTACATTGTAATGTGCATATCAACATAATTATTAATCATGGTTAGATCACCTAATATTATCGATTTTATTAATCATGAAAGTAATGGTAATGCATGTACCAAAAGTTATTTCAAATGCAATCATCATAGCATAGTGCATATCTATGCATTTTCTTTTAGTGCTTAAGGATCCACATGTAACACATTGACTAAGCAATCGAGCCTTCCCCTTGTCATCTTCATTCCTATCTTTTCAACAACATAAAATAGTCACATAAATTCCATCATTGTGGTATCATAAATTTCTACACAAGGCATGAGGACCTCATAAGTATGATAGTCCCTTTAAACATGAATGTTAGTAATATTAGCAAATTGAGGTTGTATCATAGTTTAGTATTGAGTGCACACATAGGCATAGGTTGCAATTAACCTTTCTACTCATGAAATCCTTATTATAATACACTTCTGACAACAATCCAACATTTAAAGTATGATAGTCCAACAATTCTCCAAATGTGTCACTTAAATGAAGGTTGTATGAATTTTTAATGCAATCTACAATGGGTCTTACAAAACAAGCCAAAAATCACATAAAACGAATGCAAAAACTTACATACTCTTCACATAAGTGAATGTAAAATTGTAAACACACACACACACACACACACACACACACACACACACACACACACACACACACACACACACACACACACACACACACACACACACACACACACACACACACACACACACACACCGATACTAATAATAAAATGATCAAATCTAAGTGAATGGTGAAGTTAGTTTAAACAAATCAAACATATACAAAATGATTTAAACAAACACATGCAGAAAAATGACAATTAATCAGATTACGAATGGGCACAAAGTTTAATGGAAAAATTCCATCATGTAAACACCTTGATGGTGTTGAGTTCAAATCTTCTTCAATACAAATAAAATAGTTATTTCAAACACCCACCTCACACATATACAAGGTAATACTTAATACACACTGTAGACTTTAGTTGAACAACACACACATAATGAGTACTAAACTTAAAGTAAATGATAGAGATCCTAAAGTTCAAATGATAAAGAATGAAGATTTCTAAGTTCAAACAAGCTGACAAAGCCAATATGAAAGTTGAAATATAACACACATAGACAATTTTGTTGTTGTTGTTAATTAAATAGCTAACAAAAATTTAAATCTTTATTAATGTTAAGTAAATTAAAATACTAGAATTGATTAATAAATAAATAAAATAAATTATAAATGCATAAAGTCCAAATTTGTGTGAAAGTTCCATGAAACATGCTTTATACACAAAGTAAATTTGAAGATGCCAAAGTTAAATTAACATATAAACTAAAATGCAAAAGTTCTTGAAATACACAACACAAATACAAATAATAAGAACATCAAATGAAAATAAATTTGAAAATTAATCTAGAGCACAATTAACAAACATAAAAAGTGAATTACTCTAACTATTTTGTAAAATCTTCTTCAATACAAATAAAATAGTTTAGTAAAATCAATATTCAATCTAATTTTATAAAATCTAAAAATAGATACAATAAAGGGAAAAATGAAAGGAAAAAGAAAGGAATAAACAAAGGAAAATAAGAACAGTTTACCTGTACACTTCTTCGCTAAACTCACAACTAAGAAGAATTAGAAAACCTATCTTTCACTCTATATCTTGTAAAATACTATGAGCTTTACATATTACGGTTGGCTTCCGAAATCTTCCTTATTGTTCTATCCTTTCCTCTACCCCAAGATATAATTGGAAATTAGAGCTGTATATGTGGAAAAAGTGTTCTAATCAATCGAAATCTTGAGGTTTCACTCAGAATCTTGGCACAATCTTTCCAAGTTTTCTATACCAACTCAGCCAGCCTGTCCTTTCTAGAAAACCTAAAGTGCCAAATTGTCCCTTTTTAGAAACCCTTAAGTACCGAGAAGGTTCTGTAGCAATATGTAATATCCTTAGATCAGGCGATAGTGGAGATTCAAAGAACAATTTTGTATTTTCTTGAAAACCAATCTTGAATTTTCTTTTTAACTAAACATATGATGTCATGTATAGTTCTTTGATTTTCAATAGATACATTTTATTGCTAGACTCTACATTTTGGCTGAGGTTTTCTTTTACCATCACTTGCCCCTTTAAAAATCTATTTATTTCATGATGTTTTCAATTTTTATCTAGTCTATGCTAAATAGGAGTACCAATTCCAAAATCGTATCAAGTCTATGGGGAGTCTGAATCTGGTAATTATTCTTCAAAATTTTAGAATTAACTACAAGAATATTACCACTTCCCTATCCATCCTTCTTGTACCTTCTTAACTGCTTGTGAGACAAGTTATGCAAATGATGCTGAGTGTTCATCTTATTGTGTGATCAAATCAATGTTTGAAACTTACTTGATCATTATTACCTAGAGCAATGAAGCATGATTTTCATCCTTTACTTATCCATAATTACATTGTACAACATAGGAGAGACTAGCTTTTTGAGTTTCTATTTCCCTGTTTCAACTAGTAGGTTTATATGAGTTTACCCTGAGCTAACAAATTATAAGCAACATCGAACAAACCTAAACTTCACTGTTGAAAAAGATGAAGTTTTTGATTAAGTAAAATAGGTTTTTTATAGGTTCCTAAAATCCACCAGTTAACTACATAATATTACTAAAAGTTCAGGTCTAACAATCAAGCAATAGAAAACAAAAAACATATAGTTAAAAGCCAGGGTATAGACAAAAAACCAGGAGCAACAATCATAGCACCGATTCTTTAGCCAGCTCCGCTTTCTTGAGCTCCAGCTCTCCCATGGCCTGAGCCTCATCGGTCTTTGGTTGGCTATTGTCCAGAGAGACCTCCTCTTCCCTCTTCCTCTTTTCTGCTCTCCTTCTTTTTCTCAAGTTCTCACCCTACAAAGAATCATCCTCATCAGTTGCCCTGGTTTCCTTTTTGTCCTTTTCCTCCTTCCTCTTTTTGCTTTCCTCCATCATCAAGTATAGCTGAATGATGTTATCATTAAGACCTTTTATTATGTTGAGGCTCTAGTTAGCCGAGCTATGGAGAGAGCTCTCCATCCTTTCCACTCTTTTTTCAATCTCAGAAACCCTTACATCCACCCTCTCTAATTTTGACATTCTCGTCCCCCCCTTCTAGCCTTTCCTACCCCTGCATCCTGAACTTAATCTCTTCAATTTCATAGAAGATCCATTTAATGAACTAGAAATTAGAAATCTTTCATTTAATTATGTATCAAGGCTCTTGCAACTATGCCAACAGTCCTCCTTCATGACAATTGTGTTGTTTAATAATTCCAGTAGATTCCATATGCAGAAACAATGGTAATCTAGAGATGCAAACTCCATAAACCCTAGTCTTCTATGACATCTCTCTCTATAATTCTTCTAAAATTATACCATTAGGTTTTCACTTTTAGCCAATAAAGAAAAGCTAATGCCTGGTTATATAATTACACCTATATACTTTAGAGGCAATAGTACAGGGGTTTAGAATAAATTAAAAATTTAGGCCCTTGAACAAGATTCTCGAGAGAAAATCTAAAGAAAGAAAAAAACAATCATGTACAATCTCTACAAGAATTTGGAGAGGTTATTGTACTTATTGTCTTTGTTAAGTTTTTCTATTAATGTCTACTTGATGTTGGTTAATTTTTGCCCATGTGAAACAATGAGCTTTTTATTTTATGTTTTTGATAACAAGAAGCCCCAAGATGACACTATAAGACATTGAAGAAGGAAACCTTAATATCCACACTCAGACCAATGCACATAGTAGGGATAAGGCATTCATGCATGATTCATATTAAGACTATAATAGCTATGTAGAAATGTAAATTGCAAAAGAAGAGAAAATATTGTTTGAAAAATTGAATACAATATACCAGGAAAAGTACTCAAAAATAGAATGTACTTCATTGTAGTAAGCTCTTCATATACAAGCTAGTCTTAGTGTAGTACATTTGCTAATTTGAATTTTTTTGTTTAGACAAACAATGTAAGTGCTAATTATCTACATATATAGGTTCTGTAGATAAATATCTTTACGATACCATTATAAAATTGAATTAATATAGTTATTGTATACCAATCTAACATGCCAAAATGAATCTAATATGATTTGTTATTGCTTAATGTATTTATTCTATCTAAATAATTAGGGTTATCTAGAAAACTATCAAGATCCCACAATTTTTAAGTATCTAGGCTGAAAGCAGATTAACTTCAACATGTAAAAACATAACAATTATCAATTAGCACTTGGCGGGAACTTCTTAATTTGAATGGAAATATAGTGAAAAAGTGAGGCAAGCCACCTAACTCAAGGTGTGAAGTGAAAAATGATAAACCAAAGAATATGGGCCCAATCGGGGAGCAGTGAAGTTGGTCTAATTCTTGAAAATAAAATTCTAAGACCCACACTTATAAAGATCAACCGCAACAATTTTTCTATCAAAGAAGCTATTATCCACTTCCAGTACCTTAGTGGTCAGATAATATTAACTAGTTCATCATCTATCTAGAGCCTCCATGATAATAATTTCTCCCTATTCTATCTAACCCCTCCCTGAATGATATTTCTAGCTATAGGACCAAGACAAAGATCAACAACACTAAAAAACCCATAAAAAGAAAAAAGCAAAAAGCACTTAAAAGCCAATTACTAGGCTGCTCCACCTTCTTCTTCTAGATAAAATGTGAATATCAATAAACCCAGGGAAGCATAAGAACCTTTGAAAGACCTTCGTAAAAGGAAACTACCCATTTCCCATTGTTAACTTGCTTGCTATAGGATCCCATATATATAGTATTGCAGTTGATCTAGAGACCAGACCTCAAATCTGTCCTGCAAGTGTGCCAAAAATTATATGAAATTGTAGTTTATCTATCACTCTATGTCTATAGGAAATAATATGCTTGTACTGTTTGTCATAATGAAGTGGAAACACATGTACACAAGTGGAGACCTAGGGGTAAGTGAGACTTCATGATAACAGAAGGCTAAAGGAACCCCTAAAAACTACAAAGGCCATCAAGCATCATGGGAAGAAAAGAAATAGTCAAGAAGGAAAGCCCTCAATTTTTTTTTTACTAGGTATATTGTAGATGATATTATATTAAATATTCTGCTCCATTACAGAAGTGATTATATATGAAAAATGAAGCATACATTAGAAGGGAATTGATTTGTAATTGTGCAAATTATATAATCTAAGTTGAGAATCATTTTTCTCTCTTTACAATAATTGAACATCCGGAGTCAAATGCTTGGACATCTGCAATCAAATGCTCTATAACCTCTCCTTCCATTACCTTCAAGAAATTGGACAAAGACCAAGATCAAGCACACAAATAACCTAAACAAGATCTAATGGCAAAATACATAAGCTTAAAACCCAGTTATTAGGTTGCCTGACCTCCTTCTTGGCAATAAAGTGTGAATATGAATGAACCCAAGCAAGCGTAAGATACTCCCCAACAGAACCACCCAATTTCATGTAGCTGGCTTGCAATGGATCATATATACACATAAGTGCAGTTAATCTATCAGTCTATGTTTATAGGAAATTATATGCTAGTGCTACCTTATTATTATATTATTAAGTTAAAAAAACATGTCAAATGGAGACTCGGTAGTCTTAGACACTTCACTATACCATAAAATAGAGGAATCCCTAGAAGCTATAGAGGCCAGCAACCATCATGAGAAGAAAAGAAACATGCAAGCTCTAAAACTATATTCACAGTCTAGAAATAATATTCTAGATAAAAACATCATAATTCTGTAGAAAATTTCTTAGAACAACAAAACATGTCTTGTGAGCACATAATTTCTTTGAATGTTGTAAGAGTAGTCTCATTGCAACTGGTATTTACTCTACCATCATTCCTGCTCTATACACGGTCACAAAAATGATTTTAATAGTGCTTCCACTAGCAATGTTAGGGATAAGTGAGAAGGGCATATGTATTAAACTTCCCACGATTGGATAACTGAACACAACTTTTGGTAATGATGTCTGACTATTATCAAAGAAATTGAATAATCACTTACACGAAACTCATTAACTCCTCTATGCCTCCATAACCTACCCTTTTGACCAAGGTCACAACAACTACACACATGACACCTGGCAGGTAACTGTACATTTAAGGTTCTAAGCTAACAATTTTGACTTTTTCTTCTTTCTTCATCAAGGTAACAACTACTTTGTAGATGAAACCTACTAGCTAAGTGTAGAGCTAAATTTGTATGCAAATAGTTATGACTTGATAATAACTTTTTGACTCTTCTTATGATACATAAATGCCAATGGCCCCTCTCATGTCTTCCAAACAATTCCAATACAACCAAACAAGCATAGAAAGTGTTATGTTAAACTGTTAACTTTGGAAAATTGAGTTACAAAATACCAAGTAGAACATGAGGAAGGCCTTCTAGACTCTTTTTCACAGAATGAGGAATTTCCAATCCCATCCCGTGTTCAAAACCCATGGAAATACAATATAATAATTCAATCAAAAAGTAAAACAGAAAATAATATAACACCTTTATAATCATCATACAATCCAATTTCACAAATTTTTTAAATAGTTACAATAAAAGGAAAGAAAATAAACAAAGGGAAATAAGAACAATTCACCTTCCCTGTCTACTTCCTTGCCAAATCCACAGCTGAGAAGTGTAGAAAACTAAAGAATAGTAGCATCCACAAAGAAATATAATAAACAGAACAGTGAATACTCTGTTTTTAATAGAAGAGCTAAAACAATTTTTATTGTTGCATAAATTATAAAAAAGACTAATTACATATATATAATCACCTAACAAACTTGAAAACCTATGCTGAAAATGAACTGCACTCAACTGTTTATAACAATAGTTCAAATAGTTAATCACTACCTTTATTCATGCAAATCTTCAGTGGACTCTCAAAACCAATACATTGACTCAGCCTAACTGCAATGTTCATTGCCTTAAATTAATGCAACTAAGACCAAACTATTCCATACATTCAATCATGCTTTATTTAAACTAAACTAAACTAGAGAATTAATAGAAGAGTTGAAGTTTCTTGAAGTGGAGGATCTGGAGTAGATCTTGGCATCAATCTTCATACTCCCTTTTGATGCTGAGATAACTCACAATTTGATCTCTAAGTGCAAAAAATTGATCCTTTGCAATTGCTTTTGTGAAGATATCCGTGATTTGTTACTTTGTGTTGATGTACTTCAATTCAACCACCTTCTGTTGCAAAAAGTCTTTGATAAAATATTGTTTCAAATCAAAATGTTTTTTCCTACTATGATGAACTGGATTTTTGGCGAATTTAATAGCACTTATGTTATCACAGTAGGCTAAGCTGTATCTCTCCAATTTCTTCAAGAATTTTTCTGAGCCATAAGGCTTGTGTTCCCGCTGAAGTAATTGCAACATACTCCGCTTCTGTGGAAGAGAGAGCAACCATACTTTTCTTCTTTGAACTCCATGTGATTAAACCAAAACCCAAAGAAGAAACAATTACTAGATGTAGATTTTCGATTATCCAAACCACCTCCCCAATCTGATTCACTAAAGCCAACAACCTCAAACTTATTAGATGAATAGTGAATGCCAAAATCTACTATGCTTTTCACATACCTCAAAATTCTCTTGGCTGCCTTCGTATGTTCCTCTGATGGATTTTTCATATACCTTGAAACCAATGAAATTGAATAAGCAATATCAGGTCTTGTGTGAGTTTAAAACATCAAACTCCACATAATGCTCATGTATGATGTCTCGTCAACAATTTCATCACCATCATCTCTACATAATGCAACTCCATGAGCAATTGGAGTGGAAAGAGGTTTACAATCAGTCGTATCAAAATTCTTTAACATATCCTTCGCATACTTTTTTTGACAAATACAAATTTCATCTTTACCTTGATAAACCTCCATGCCAAAAAAATACTTCATGAGACCTAAATCTTTCATCTCAAACTCATTCATCATAGCATCTTTGAATATCATACAAACTCACAATGAGAATATCATTACTTATTGTCTGTAGTAAAGGATAGGTTCACTCTTACTTCTTTGAAAGCCATTCTGCTGAAAATATCCATCAATTCTTGCATACCATGCACATGGTGCTTGCTTGAGGCCATACAAAGCCTTCTTCAACTTGTAGACATGATCTTCATGATCTTCTTTGCCTTGAATCTCAAAACCTTATGGCTGTCCCACATATACCTCTTCTTCCAAGTACCCATTCAAGAAGGCACTTAACACATCCATGCGATAAATACTCCATTTCTTTTGAGCTGCAAGAGAGATTAACATCCTAATAGTTTCTTGCCTTGCTACTAGTGCAAAAGTTTCTTCATAATCAATGCCATACCTTTGAATGAAACTTTTACCAACCAATCTTGCCTTGTGTCTTTCAACACTCCCATCACTATTATACTTGGTCTTGTAGACCCATTTTGTGCTAATCTTCTTCTTATATGGAAAATCTACAAGCTTCCATGTCTCATTCCTATGAATGGAATCCATCTCTTCATTCATTGCTTGCATCCAAACCTCATTAGCACATGCATCTTCAAAACATGATGGCTCAAAATCAGCTTTAGCAAGTAATGCAAAATTTACCATCCCACCTATTGGATCTTCTTCATGTGCTTGATTTTGACACCTCTCATAGATATCACTCAATCTTCTTATCTTTCTTGGAGGATTTGAGGATGGACTTGTTCTTGAGATTCGTGAGGGGTTTCTTGGTGGGTTTAGTGATCTTGAAATAGATCCATTAGCTGGCTACTCATTATCATTATCAACAATAAAATCATCATTGAAAACTGATTTTGGCTTTTCAACATGGCTTTTTTGATGACCATAAACTCCCCCTTCATAAAAAATCACATCTCTTGAAACAACAATCTTATTAGTAATAAGATTGAATAATCTGTAAGCTTTGCTTTCCTCACTATAGCCCACAAAAATACATGATTCACTTATAGCATCTAGCTTTTACCGATTCCAATCAGGGATGTGAACATAAGCCAAACAACCAAAAACTTTAAAATTATTTACATTAGGGCTTTTCTCATACCATGCTTCATATGGAGTCATTTTTTCTAGGGCACTTGTAGGACTCCTATTGAGAACATATACAACTGTAGCAACTGAATCAGCCCAATAAGAATTATTCAAACCCTTGGTTTGTAACATGCTCCTTGCCATTTCTACCACATTATAATTCTTCCTTTCAGCCACTCCATTCTGTTGGGGTGTGTATACAGTTGTGAGTTGTCTTTTGATCTCATTCATCTCACAAAAGTTTTGAAAATCTTTTGAGCAAAACTCTCATCCATGCTCTATTCTCAAACATCTGATTATGTTCCCTTTCTCATTCTCTACACAAGCTTTAAACCTCTTGAATGTATCAAAGGCCTCATCCTTAGTCTTGAAAAAATACACCCAACACATGCGTGAGTAATCATCAATAAAAGTAATAAAATATGATGACTTACCCAACCTTTGTGTTTGCATTGGACCACAAATATCTGAATGAATAAGATATAGTGGGTGTTGGGCCCTCCATGCATTTCCTTTTGAAAATGATTCTCGTGCATGCTTCCCTTTTGCACATCCTTCACACATCTATTTATGCTCTTCAACCTTAGGCATTCCAAGAACCAATGCATTTGATGTTAGGATCTTCAAACTATTGAAATTCAAATGGCCATACCTGAGATGCCACAACCAACTTTTATCCTCATATGCCATATTGACAAGATGATTGTCATTTTCACCAAACTTCAAAGGAAGCATCCTATTCTTTGTCATAGGAACAACTATAATCACTTTATTTCTCTAATTCTTATCATAGATAGTACATTTCATCGTCTGAAATACCACTCTATAATTCTTCTCACATAGTTGTCCAACACTTAATAAATTATGCTTCAATTTGGGAGTAAAATAAATATCTTGAACACTTTTCATACCTTCCTTTATCTGAACATCCATGGCTCCTTTGGCTGCAACATCCATTGTATTTTTATTACCAAGAGTAAAATTGGATCTATAACTATGATCAAGCTTTGAAAATATTTTCTTGTTACTAGACATATGGTTAGAGCATCTAAAATCCAAATACCAAGCATCATTCACATTATGCTCACCTTTCCCATACCACAAAAATAAATTACCTAAGGAAGGATTCTCATCTTGTTGAGCATAATTTGCATTAATGTTACCTGATTTCAATCTACACTCTCTCAAAATGTCCATACTTATTGCAATGATAGCATTGGATGTTCCTTTTATCGAATCTACCTCTACCTCTTCCTTCTTAAGCACCTCCTCTACCTCTGGATCCGCTTGAAAAATTCTGATTTTAACCCCTTCCTAAGCCTTTGTTGTTGTTACTACTACTACTAGCACCATCATTCTTTGAAATTTTCAATTGGGAAGCAAAAGTCTTCTCATTAACACTGGTAGATGTGTCCCTTATTCTATCCTTATGTGATATGAGAGATCCAACCAACTCATCATACTCCATGGTAGCTAAATTTTTTCTTTCTTACATGACAATTGCTATAGTATTCCATCTTGGGGTTAGAGATCTTAATATCTTATATATTGCATGCTCTTGAGTCATAAGTTCACCCAAAGTGACCATTGTATGAGTCACATCTTTCACTCTCACACAAAAATCTTCCACATTTTTTGTTTCCTTCATCTTCAAGTTCTCATATTCTCTTTTCAAGGTTTGTAGCTTCAAAACTTTGATTTGATCCTTGCCATGGTAAGCATCTTTTAGAGTCATCTAGGCCTCTTTTGTTTTTTGTGCATCAACAATTTGGGGAAATAAGGTCTTCTCAAAAGCCATCTGAATGTGAAACAATGCCATTGCATTCTTCTTCTCAGCTTCTTTCTTCAATCTCCTATCATTAGGTTGGAGAGTATTCCAATTTGCAAGCTCTTCATATCTGGATTCAATGATCTCCTAATAATTTGTCCCAATAAAAAAAAAAAATCATCTTGATTGACCAATATTGGTAATTAACTCCATCAAACTCTGGGATTTGCAAATTGTTTGCCATTCTGTTGTCTTCCAAACACCTTGAGCTCTGATACCAAATGTATAAAACTAAAGAATAACAACATCCACAAAGAAATATAATAAACAGAATAATGAATACTTTATTTTTAATAGTAGAGCTAAAATAATTTTTACTGCTCCATAAATTATAACAAAGACTAATTACATATATATAATCACCTAACAAACTATTGCTTGAAAACCTATGCTTAAAATGAACTGCACTTTAACTGTTTGTAACAACAGTTCAAATAGTTATTCACTACCTTTATTCATGCAAATCTATAGTGGACTCTCAAAACCAGTACATTGACTAGGCCCAACTGCAATGTTCATTGCCTTAAATTAATGCAACTAAAACCAAACTATTCCATGTATTCAATCATGCTTTATTTAAACTAAACTAAACTGGTGAATTAATAGAAGAGTTGAATTTTCTTGAAGCAGTGGATCTGGAGTAGATCTCGGCATCAATCTTCAAGAAGAACTACAAAATCTATCTTTCCCTCTATATCTAACAAAATAAATAAATGGGACCTCTAAGATGATTATCTGATTAGGGAAAATGTGAGCTTTACATATTTCCCTTGATTTCTAGATCTTCCTCATAGTTTTGTCATGTCCTCTACCGCAATATATAATGGATCTCATAATTGTATAAAAGAAAAAGAAAAATGAAAAACTAATCCATCCAAATCTTGGCACAATCTTTAATTGTTTTGTACCAACTTATACATCCTATCTTAAGTGCCAACTTGTACTATTTTTAAAAATCCAAGAACTAAGAATGTGTTATAGTTTCCTGTTAAGTTTTTAGATTAGGCATTACAGAAGAACAATCTTGCATCTCCTTAGATCTTGAGTTTTCTTTGTAACTACACATATCACGTTAGCTACAATTCTTTGATTTTTGATAGCTACATTTATGGAGGATCACTTCCACTTTAAAAATCTCCATATTTCATGATTGTTTCAATTTATCAAGTTTGTGCTAATTCCAAGTACAAGTCTGCAGAATCTGAATCTGATAACCATACTATAAAATTTTAGTAATAACTACAAAAATATTGCCACTTCTTGAATATCCTTCTTGTACCTACCTAGCTGCTTGAGAAACAAGTTATGCAAATGGTGTAAAGTGTTCATCTTATTGTGATCAACTCAATGTTTGAAACCTGGTCATATCTCAATGAAGCATCACATGATTTTCATCCTTTACATCTACTTCACATGGCATAACATATGAGAGACTAGTATTCTGGGTCTTAATTTCCTTGTTTTAACTACTAGGTCTTTTGTCTAATTCTATATCAAGGATGTCATAGTCATGCTAGCACATTCCTCCTCGATGACAATTGTGCTTTTTTGTAATTCCAATATATTTCATATTTAGAACAATGGTGATGTAGAAATGTAGCAGGCCAAACATCATGAACCCTAGTCTTCTAGGGAATCTCTCTCTGTAATTCTTGTGAAATTGTAACATAATGTTTTTACTTTAGCCAAGGAAGACAAACTAATTCTTGATTATATGATCAAAAAAATGCTTGTGAAATTTTAACATAAGGTTTTTACTTTAGCCAAGGAAGACAAACTAATGCTTGATTATATGATCAAAAAAATGCTAATGGAAAGCCCTTTAGATGCAGCTAAAGGTGTTAAAAATAAATGAAACCTTTTAGATCCTTGAACAAGATTTTCAAGAGAAAAAGTGAAGGTAAAGTAAACAATCCCACACAATCTTCAGAGAGTGCAGAGAGGTTACTTTAATTATTTTTCTTTGTTATGATTTTAGTAGCCAATATTAATATCTACTTGATATTGGATAATTTTCATTATTTTTGATATATGAAACATATAGCTTTTAAGCTTATGTTTTTTATTACAAGAAGCTTGGATGAAAATTAAGACATAAGAGGCAATATTAATGTCTAACCAATGTCCATAATAGGGATAAGCCATTTAAGAAAGATTGTATTATGACTATCATAGTTTCATAGTTATGTAAAGATGCAAATTTAAAAAGCAGTGAAATAATTTTTTGAAAATTGAATACTATATACAAAATGTGGTGCAGGTCAACTCCCCTATGTCCTATTAGACAGAGGGGTTGCAAAAAAAATCAAGAAACACTACTCTTTGTAAGATTAACTTAAAAAGAAAAGATAAAGAAATGCTCCACACACATAGCAATTGTTCTTACAAAATAAATAAGATTCTCAGCAAACATACACGGTTAACATAAAAATGAAATGCTACACGTATGAAACACGAAAACGAAAAGAAAACTTTAGATTCTATTTTATTCCAAATATTGTTTACATACATTTTCTGAAGGGATTTTCTCTCTTACTCTATTCCTTTACACCTAGTACTTAGCCTCTTCTGCAATGTGGAGTCACCAGCAAGCATTCGCCTTCTTCCTCTTTCCCCAAAACTCACGCCAAAAAATCAATTACAAAATACACTTTACATATTTAAAATGACATACTAATCTAAGTTCCCAAACCAAATTAACATTCAAAAATTGGGTGCTTAAGACTAGATACTTCAGAATTTCAAAATCTTGCATTCTATACTTCAATTACCACAAATAGTTCCAATGCAATCGAATAACACAATGTTTGACAGACAAAAAACATGGGTCAATACAACATATATCAACAGATTAAAAAATGGCATCTGACAGTTAATGTGCCATCATGGATGCTCCTACATCATATGCCATGGGTATAAAAAATGTTTCATGGGCATAAAGCTCATGAATATTAATATTCCTACAATGATGAGACCTCAATCTTGAACGTCTCTAATTTTGTAGAACTGACCCAAGAAACCTCATTAGCTGCATGGCTCTTCCAACAAACTAGATACTCCCAAAAACTCTTTTCCCTGTGTTTTCCTTGTTATGCACGAATCAATAATCTGCTCAACATTTTCAGTTATTTCCTTTGGTGACTAATGTGCCCATTTTGATGCATCTAGCAAATCAAGAAGTAAATTTTGTTGCTTACTTGATTCACCTTCATAGTACTTGTATAAATCTACTACAATGAATATTGGTGAGATGTCTACCCCAACTGGAAGTTCAATGTCATACATATTTGCTGAAAATTTTTGTATAACCTTACATGGGCCAACCTTCTTGTTTTTCATCCTTTTGTAGGTCCCTTGTGGAAGCCCTTCTCTATGCAGATGTGCCATAACTAGCTCTCCAACTTCAATTTCTTGTACTTTTCTATGCTTATCAAAATCTTCCTTGTATTTCATGGTACTCTTCTCTAAAGCCCTTTTTACTTCCTTGTGTACTTCATGAATGTAGTTTGCAAAATCTTCTGCTACAACACTCCTAGTCAAATCAACACTATCTCTTAATTCATCAACTACCCTTGGGTTGTACCCATACCATTTGGAATGGACTCCTCCCTATGCTTCAGTTAACTAAGTTGTTATAAGAAAATTCTTCTTATGCCAATTTCAAATCCCATTGAGTTGGTTTGTCTCCCACCAAACATCTCAAGAGATCAGCCAAGCTTCGGTTCACAACTTCATGAATGTATGCTGCAAAATTTTATGCTACAACACAATCCTTCTATTCAAATCAACACTATCTCTCAACTCATCGATTACCCTTGGGTTGTACCCACACCACTTGGAATGGACTCCTCCCTATACTTCAGTTAATTGAGTTGTTATAAGAAAGTTTTGCTTGTGTCAATTTCAAAATCGCATTGAGTTGGCTTTTTCTCCCACCAAACATCTCAAGAGA
Organism: Cupressus sempervirens; assembly: GCA_028749045.1. Lineage (NCBI taxonomy): Eukaryota > Viridiplantae > Streptophyta > Pinopsida > Cupressales > Cupressaceae > Cupressus > Cupressus sempervirens. The sequence continues at coordinate 380,648,594 of CM053785.1, forward strand.
TCACCCAAGCTTTAGTTCACAACTTCTATTTGACCATTAGTTTTCCCAACTATGTTCCCATCTTCCTCCATAATGTATTCCAAAAATGCCCAAAAAAATTTGTATATTCAAGAATACTTTTTGGCAAACCATGCAACTAAACTACCTCCTTAAAGAAAAAAGAAGCTATATGGGAAGCATCACTACACTTTTGACATGGTATATAATGAGTCATTTTAAAAAATCTATCCACTACAAAAAAGATAGAGTCATTACCTCTTTGTGTTCGAGGTAACCCCAAAACAAAATCCATCCTAATGCACTCTCATGGCTTATCTGGTATTGGTAATAGCTAGTATACTCTGGTATTTTGTTTTACTCCTTTGGCATATTAGCACACCTGACAATTTTGCACCATATTTTTCACATCTAGACTCATTCTTGGCCAAAAGTACCACTCACTCAACTATGCCACTCTAAAATTTCCACCAAACCTCCATTATGTTTTTCTTTTATCAAGTTCTCCCTCATTGAACCTCTAGGAATGCATAACCTCTTTCCTTTGAACAGTAAATTTCCTTGTATTTGCATGTTGTCCAACCTTCCTTAAAATATGTGTCTTCTTTGTATCTCTCTCCCATATGATCAAAACCAACAACACTTATTCTCAATTCATTTAGTAACAAACATCTTCTACTTAATATATCCACAACTCTATTTGATTTTCCACTTTTATGTTTCAAAACAAAAGGAAAGGTTTGAAGAAACTTGATTCATTTAACATGCCTTTGGCTCAACTTACCTTGGCCATTGATGAATTGCAAGGCATGGTGATCCGTGTATAGTACAAACTCCTTTGGTAGCATGTAATGCCTCCACTTATTGAGCACTTGCACAATTGCATACAACTCTTGATCATACACAAAGTATCTTCTCTTTGCCTCATTGAGCTTCTCACTGATGTATGCTATGGGCCTTCCTTCTTGACTCAAGACTCCCCCTTCTGTTGTCCCACTTGCATCACACTCAACCTGAAATACCTTTTCAAAATCAAGTAATGCTAGGACATGTTTCTCTGTCACCTTCTCCCTCAAAATTTTGAAACTCTTTTATGATGTTACCATCCAAACAAATTCTATATTATCTCCTCTCAATGTTTTGATTATTGGTGCACAAAACACATTGAAATTTTGAATAAACTTCCTATAGAATCTTGCCAAACCATGAAAACTCCTTGCTTCAAACTTACTACTTGGAGAAGGCCAATCAACCATTGCTTTCACTTTTCTGGATCCATCTTCAAACTACTGCTAGAAATAACAAAGCCTAACTATACCAACTCTTCTTTCATAAAACTACACTTCATTAAATTCTCCATCATTTTTTCTTCTTTCACCATTTGTAGGACATCTCTAACATGATATAAATTTTCTTTAATCCTACTAAAAATTAGAATATCATCTAGATATACAATCACAAACTTATTGAGATATCACCTCAAAGCTTCATTCATCAATCTAATGAAGGTGCTTGGAGCATTCGCCAACCATTCATATAATCCATCCTTGTTCTTGAATGCAATCTTGTATTTGTCATCTTCTCTTATCCTTATTTTATGGTAACCACTATTCAAATCAATTTTTGTGAAGTATGTAGATCCACTCAAGGAATCCATGAGATCATCCATTCGTGGCAATGGAAATCGATACTTGATGGTTATCTTATTTATTTCTCTTGAATTGGTACACAATTGCCAACCTCCATCTTTCTTTGGTGCTAACATTGCTGGAACCGCACATAGACTCAAACTTTCTCTAATGTGCTCTTGTCAAGAATCTCTTGCACTTGTTTGTTCATTTCTTCATTCTCTCTTGGCGACATTCTATACGGTGCGTTGTTTGGAAATATCGCACATGGAATCAAATCCATACAATGGTTGATGCTTCTTATTAAGGATAACACCTCAGGCAACTCTTTCATTAAGATTTCAAAATAATCCTCCAATATCTCTTGGATTTCCTTTCATATCTCATCTTCCCCTTGGTTATTCCAATGGTGATTGATTTAGCAACAATAGGAAAACAATTTTCCTTTTTCTTGTAGTCCCTCAAAAATTGCTTTCCAAAGACCAAACATACTCTTGATTTATCTTCCCCTTTACCTTCACTATCCTTTATGGGATTTAAAAGGTACTCTCTTCCATCTTTATTGATGGTGTATGTTTTCAACTGACCATCATTTTTAGCTTCCACCACATGCAGTCCAGCCTCTTTTCCTTTTCCTCCATTATATTGAATTTGTGGGCACTCAAATGCTCGATGCCCTATTTCCCCACATTGGCAGCAAGTACCACTGAAACTCCTTCCACTTCTTCCAAAGGATCCCCTTCCACCAGAATAACCCTCTTTTCCTAGGGCCCATTTGGCTACAAGAATTGCTGAATGCGGCATTCATCTATGCTAGAATAAGCTCTCTTCTGGTATTTGTGCATTCTTGAAATAAGTTTTGGAATATCATTTGGACCTATTTGGTTGACCTGGAAGAAGAGTCAAAATATGCATATTCTATGTTTGGTTGCAACAATTGAAATAGGATGTGGGATAAGTTTTGTTTTAAAATTTTAATAATTAAATTATTATTTTTAGTTTGGTAATATTTTAAATAAACAAGATTTTTTTTATTATAAAAACTCATTTTTATTAAATTTTTAAAAAGCCAAATTATTTTAATTAGCCTTTATCTTATTTTTTAAATTGATTTTATAAGTGAAAGATATACCACAACCTTTGAAACCATCGAAATTCAAAGGATATATTATATTGTATATTATAAATTTATTTCTAAATAATATCAAATTATTTTAATGAGTATAAGATCAAAACTAAAATCATTTTATTTTTAAATGTATTAAAGAAAATAAAAAATACAAATAAGTCGAGATCATTAATATGATATTTAAATGATCTTTCAACATAGTTATAATTATAAGACTAAACACAAGATTTATTTGTAAAGATAATTTTATGAAAGTTTAGAAAAGATATCAAATCTGATATTAGTCTTTTTTGTCATTAAAAAAAAAACACATATTAAACGTTAAATAATGTTGACCTAGTTTATATCTTATGATGAACAAAGAAAATAGTCCAAAAATGCATTTGAGTGGCAAAATACAATCAAACAGCAAGTCACGGACCCAACAACCCATCAAATTGGGTTAATTAAAAACTGAAATAAGAATAAGCTATTTTTATTCCATCTTTTTTTAGGAATTCCACTATGCTCATTTTGGGGTCAAATTATGATAGGCGAATTCTAATTCCAATTTTGTATTTTGCACTTGAAGTTCCCGCTGCATCTTTTTTGCTGGTGAAGTGTTCTCTTCCATGTGAAAGTTTGCCTCTTCTCGAGGAATTACTTTGCTTCTTCCTATTGAGCTTCTCTTCAGCCTTCAAGGCAAATTGATATGGCTGTTCCACATTGTACACATTGACCATACTTATCTCATCTTGGATGGCTATACACAATCCATTTAAATAATGGGAAACCTTGCTCTGCATCCTCGTCAACATGACCAGCTCTTATGTTTAATATGTAAAACTCTTCGGTGTACTCACCCACACTACTCTTCCTTTATTTCAGATTTTGCACTTTCTTGAATAGACAAATTTGATAGTTTTGTAGAAAGAATTTGGACTTAAGCTTTGTTACCATTTGATCCCATGACTAAATCATTTCTTTTCCTATTTGTTAACTATCCATTTGCACATCTTCCCACCATAGGGATGCATGTCCCTTTAGCTTAGTGTAGCTTAGTGGGGGCATACCTAACCTTCTACTCTTCTTCAATGTTCTCAAACTCAAAATATTATCCATCTCACTGATCCAATCCAGCAATTCTTCAACATTTAGTTCCCCTTTATAAGTTGGAGGATCAAGTCATGGCTTAGTGCTTGCTTTAGTGAGAGCTCTAATGATTCTATCCTCTTCAAGATCTATTCTGGGTTGATGTAACTCTTCACTTATCTCATTGGCTTGTTCTTCCTCATTGTCACTAATATCCTCTAGGTGTACTATTTTTCTTTGAGTTGCTTCAATGGCTACCATTCGTGCCATAAGACCTCTATCTGCCTCTACAAGTCCAGGCTCCTCATCCCCGGTTCTTCTTCTTCTTCGACCCCCTCCTCTTGAGCCATGCTTCTTGTAGCACACAATGAACTACTAGCTCTGATATCACTTGGTGTAGGTCAACTCCCTTGTGTCTCCTATCAGATAGTGAGGGGTTGTAACAAAACCCATGACACACTACTACCTACAAGATTAACATAAAAAGACAAGAGAAAGAAATGCCCCACACAAAAAATAATTGTTGTTACAAAATAACTTAGACTCTCAGCAAGCACAGAGGGTTAACACGAAAAATGAACTGCCACACGTATGAAACACAAACACAAAAAGAAAACTTCATATTCTATTATATTTCAAATATAGTTTACACACATTCTCTAAAGGGATTTACTCTCTTACTCTCTATTCCTTGGCACCTTCTACTCAACCTTTTCTGCAATGTGGAGTCACCAACAAGCATTCCCCTTCTTCCTCTCTCCCCAAAACTCACTCTAAAACCTCACTTACAAAATACACTTCAAATATAACTAAGTTAGAGATATGATGCAAATGAATTCTGTTCAATTGGATGACCGATATGCTCACCAAGCCTCTTGTTTGAGTACAGTTTGTGCATTTTCTAGACAGTCTCAAAATTGTGGAGAATAAAGCCCTTGCGACAATTAAATCTCAACATCAATGATTTTTACAAATGTATTATAATGCATTCTTCTTTGAGAGAGAAAATTGAGAAACAAGTCCTAATTAGTGCATTCTTTTTTGTGAGGGAGAAGTTTGATGTGTTGACCCTTAATGTATTCTTCTTTGTGAGGGAGCAGTTTGAGGTGCAAGCCCTTGTTATGTACTCTCCTCTTTAAGGGAAAAGTTTGAGATACAAGACCTTGTTATGTACTCTCCTCTTTAAGGGAAAATTTTGAGATGCAAGCCCTTATTAATGCATCCTTCTTGCTGAGAGAGATTTTTCAGGTGAAAGCCCTCGTTCCACCCTTTGGGAGTAGCCATTGTGAATCAACCCTCTAGGAGTGGCCATTGTGAATTGACCCTCTAAGAGCAACCATGGTGGATGTCATGTGAGAGACTCCATGAATTAGCACTTGTGTTTAGTTGCCCTCTGAAAGTAGCCATGGTGAACATCGTGACAAGATAATGACATCACATTGAGTGACTTCATGATAGATACTTGTGTTCATTTGCATTTCCATTCATGGGAGTAGCCATGATGGACCCACCCTATGGGAGTACCCATGGTGAATATCACTACATAACTTAGATATCGAGAAGGATTCCTCCCTAGCTAAGAGGGAGTGCTAATGTTATTGTAGCTTTGGTTGGATTCCTTTAGGATGAGATAAATAACATAAATGTCTTATAGGCCCATTGACCTTAGACATTTATATAAGCTAATTCATTAATGTAATGAATTAATTAATTAATATATATAATTAATTGTATGAGACATATATAATTAATTATATAAGACATTTATATTTTAATTATATGAGATATTTGTATAATTAATGGGGCCAATTTGGAAGAGTGGTGACTCTTGGAAAAGGGGTTCCACTGATAAGTATAAAGAAAGATTAAATCTTATGCTCTAGGATATAGAACAAACACATGATCCTACAACAGAACTAAGTATTTATTATTTATGGTTGCGAGGGCAACAATGATCTATATCATTGACCATGGTTAAATGAGCACAAAAATAACATGTGATACCAGAAAGAGAAATCCCTACAAACTATAGACACTAGCAAGCATTATAAGAAGAAAAGAAATAAGCAAACAAACAAGCCCTAAAAATAATTTTTTGCACAGTCAAGGAAGAATATGTAAATGCACTAAAAACTAGCTATATATAGAATGGTAAATGATATTATATTGAATAAAATGCACCATTGGAACAATGATTTCATAGGAAAAATGAAGTATACATTCGTAAGGGAATTGATTTGTAATAGAGAAAACTATGGAATCTAAGTTGAGAATCATTTTTCACTCTTTATAATAATTGGACATGTGCAGTCAAATTCTTGGACATCTGCAATCAAATGTTCTATATAACCCCTCCATTCATTACCTTCCCAGAAATAGGACAAAGACAGCACATAAAATTTAAATAGCCCAAATGAAGTAGAATGACAAAATACTTAAGCTTAAACCCCAATTATTAGGCTGCCAAACCTTCTCATTCTGGCAATACAAATATGAATATCAATAAAAGCAAGCAAGCGTAAGGTACCCTGAAAGCGAACCACCCAATTTTGTGTATTTAACTGGCGATGGATCAGATATATAAATTATTGCAGTTAATCTATCACTCTATGTTTATAAGAAATTATATGCTAGTATTGTATGTCACTATGAAGTGAAAACACATGGGCATGAGTGGAAACTTGGGGGGTCTTTGACACTTTATGATATAAGAAAAATAGAGGAATCTCTAAAAGCTATAGAGGCCAGCAAGCATTATGGGAAGAAAAGAAACACGCAAGTCCTAAAACTATATTCACAGTACAGCAAGCCTATTCTGGCCAGAAACATTGTAATCCTGCAGTCAAATGCTTTGTGAACACATGCCAATGCTCTGAATGTTGTAAGAGGAATCTCATTGGAATTACTTAACCATTGTTCCTAGTCTATACACAACGTCACAAAAATGATTGTAATAGCCGCTTCTTCTGTGGTTGCTTCCAATAGCACTGTTAGGGGTAAGTGAGAAGGGCTTATGTATTAAAACTTCTCATGATTGGATAGTTGATCTCAATTTCTGGTCACGATATCTAACTATTGTCAATAAAATTGAATTATGACTTACACAGAACCAATTAACTCATCTATGCCTCTATAATCTACCATTCTAATCAGGGTCACAACAATTCCATACATGACACCTGTAAGCTAACTGTAGATTTAAGGTTTTAAAGACAAAAGTTTTGACTTTTGGTTCTTTCTTGATCAGAGCCACAACTACTTTGGAGATGAAAGCTAACAGCTAAGTGCAGAACTAATGTTGTATGCAAACAGTTCTGACTTGATCATAACTTTACGACTCTCTTATGATAGTTAAATGCCAAACAATTCTAATACAACCAAACAAGTATTGAGCCATACAATATATGCACTACAATATTATAATTGCTTCAGAAGAAAGAGCTTTTGGATAAATCGTTGAACTAAATCTAATTACAAGGGTTTGAAAGACTTTATCATCTTGCTGCCTTGCTAAATCTATTAGAAAGTGTTATGTACAATTGTTACATTGGAAAATTGAGTCACAAAGAACATAAGGAAGGGGGCTTTCTGGACTCTTTTTTGCATAACAAGGGTTTTCTTATCACATCACAAGTTTGAAACCTATGGAATTACAATGCAGTAATTCAATCAAAAAGTAAAACAGGACATAATACAGCAGTATTCAAAATTAATGGCAGATATAGACGAATATACATTTCAACATCTTTCATGATCAATATTAAATCCAATTTTGTAAAATTTTGTAATAGTTATAATAAAAGGAAAGAAATAATCAAAGGAAAATAAGAACAGTTTACCTTCCCTGTATATTTCCTCACTAAATCCACAGCTGAGAAGAACTTCAAAACCTATCTTTCACTCTGTATCTTGCAGAAAAAATAATGTGCGATCTCTCTTAGAATTGCAGAAAGATGTGAGCTTTCCATATTTCCCTTGACATCTAGATGTTCCTCATTGTTAGGGAGGATATGAGTTATCCATTAGCATTCTTACATCTAATTCTGTACAAGGATGTCGTAGTTATTCTAGCATTATCCTTCATGACAATTGTGGTTTTTAGTAATTCCAAACAATGGTAATGTAGTAATGTGGCAGGTCATGCTGATAATTGATGCTGGTGAAAAAACTTTTTTTTTTGTTGTTTTAATGCAAATAAAGAATGTGCTTACATATGCATATATGTTTTTTTGCTTTTTTTTTTCCCTGTGGGTATGAATCCTTTATATTCAATCCTTTAAAATCTTTTTCTAAAGAGCTGTAATAAAAGATATATTTCCAGAATTTTACTCTTTTGTAAAATCTACAGGTTAGACATCATGTCTTCTAGAGCATCTCTCTCAGTCATTCTTGTGAAATAATAACTTGAGGATTTTTCACTTTTAGCCAAGGAAGAATAACTAATGCTTGATTATATGATCACAACAATACTAATGGAAAGCCCTTCAGAGGCAACTGTTCAGGTGTCAAAATCAAATGGAAGTTTTTAGGTTCTTGAATATGTGAAGCAAAAATAAACAATCCTGCACAATCTTCAGAAGAGTGTAGAGAGGTTACTGTATTTATTGGTTTTTGTTATGATTTTAGTAGCCAGAATTGATATCTACCTGATGTTGGATATTTATTGCCAATAAGGTTTTTGATATATGAAACAGACAGCTTTTGACCTTATGTTTTTAATCTTTTATTACAAGAAGCCTCGAACAATATTATAAGGCAAAGAAGGAGGCAATCCTAATATAAAACCAATGCGCATAATAGGGATAAGCTATTCAGGATTGACTGATATTAAGACTACCATAGTTTCATAGCTGTGTAGAGATGCAAATTGCAAAAGCAGAGAAAATAATTTTCTGAAAACTGAATACTATGTACCATGAAAAACACTAATAAAAAATGTACTTTGTTCTAGTAGGCTCTTCAGAAATAGGTTAGTCTTTCTATTGTCTGTACACTTGCTAATTTAAGAAAAAATCATTATACAACTGCAAAAGTGTAATTATCCATATGAAACCAATCTAGCATGTCAAAATGAATGTGATATGATATGCGATTGTTTCGTAATGTATTTATTTGGTATAGGATTTCCTGGAAAACTATCAGGATCCCACTATTTTAAGTATCCAGGCTGAAGGCAGTTAAGCTTCAAAGAAAACATACTGCAAGTACTTAACAGGAACTTCACAGCAGCACGATCTTGTTAATTTGAAAGGAAATGCAGTGAAAAAAATGAGGCCACCCACGTTAATCAAGCAGTGAAGAAAAAAAGATACACCAAAGAATAGGGATCAATTGGTGAGCAATGAAATTGGTCTGTGAGAAATATATTACCAACCTTAAAAAATCTATTCCACAATCCTAAATAATGCTTGGCAATAGTTATTGCTGAGTGTCAGTTTTGCTCGGCATCTTAAGGAGCCGAGTGGCGGGAGAGTGCTGACTGAGCTCGGCAAATGAAGAACAACTTGGCACCAATGGATGCCGAGTGAGCTAGGTAGTGTGGATGCCAAGTGAACTCCGTAGCCATTGGAGGTGGAGCTCAGTAGAAGAGGGTACCGAGTGAACTTGGTAGCCATTGCAGGGTGGAGCTTGGTAGAAGAAGATGCCGAGTGAACTCGGCAATAACTATAAAGTTAAAACTTAAATAAAGACCAAACCAAGTGACAGACTTCCAACGTGAATGCTACCACCATTAAAACCAGACAGCCCAAAGCTTAAAATATTCAACAATAAACTTCATAAATGCAATGAATAAGAAGGATCAATGGCATGCCTGCTTGCTTGCAATTCATCTTTGATTGAAACTATTACAAAATCTGGGAGCATTCGGCTACAACTACCCTAAAATAACTCTAAAATTGGTAAAACTTCAAACTTCAAAAACTTTAAACTTGCAGCTCTAATGGCTGCATACAACGGTGCCTGGAGCAATCACTGCTTCACAAGTCGAATCAAACAATAAACTACTAACTTACAGAATGACACAAAGGAGCACGTGCAACTACAGTCATGTAACAAGCTTCCTTCTATCTCTGCAACGACTGGATCTGCTGATCACCTTCTTTCTACTTTGCTCTGCTCTGCAACTTCTCTCTGATCTATTGAACACACTGAATGAATCTAAAACATTCCTTTTTTCATTATTCCAAAATCATTTCCCCCCTCTTTTCAGATTTCAAAACTCACCTACCGCATTCATTGTTTATAACTGTTGTACAGGTCATCAGGAATGGTAGGTGGGCATTTGACTCTAGGGACAAACAACCTCAGCAACTGCTGTAGCAGAGAAGAACCTTAATGGTCAGATGATATATCACCAGTTCATCACCTGTTGGATTGAAAGCTTCCATGACAATAATTTCACCCTGTTCTATCTAAACCCCGCCTCCCCCGAGTGATCTTCCCAGCTACAAGACAAAGACCAAGATCAACCGCAATAAAAAGCCCAAACAGAGCAAATGGAAAAGCACTTTAAAGCCAATTATTAGGTTGCCTAAACTTCTTCTTCTGGCAATATAAATGTGAATATCAATAAACCCAAGCAATCGTAAGAACCATTAAAAGGCCTCTATAAAGGAAACTACCCCATTTCCTATTGCTGACTTGCTATGGATTAGATATATAAAGTATTGCAATTGATCTAGAGACCAGACCATAAATGGAAAACACTGTCCTGTCGAGGCCGGTGGTCTGCAGTTGTGCAAAAATTCATATGAAACTGTAGTTAATCTATCACTCTGTCAGAATGAAGTGAAAATACATTTACATGAGTGGGGACCTGGAGATCTTTGACATTTCATGATGCCATAAAAATAGAGGAACCCCTGTAAACTACAGAGGAGTATCATGCGAAGAAAAGAAACAGGCAAGCCCTAACAATATTTTCCTTGACGTCGAGGAAGAATATTGCAAATACACTAACATTATAATAAATATTCCGCTCCACCCGGACAAATATTTTATATGAAAAACGAAGTATACATTAGAAGGGAATTGATTTGTAATACAATTCTGCAGTGAAATGCTTGGAACCCTTAAACTTGCCTTCCAAGCGAACAGAAGGGAACACATACCAGTGCTTTGAATGATGTAAGAGGAGTATCGTCGCAATTACTTGACCAATTTTCCGAGTCTGTACATAAAATCACCAGCAAAATTTAAATTCACTGTACAAAACATCCACACGAAAGTTTAGATACAAATTAATGTAAGACTCAATTTAAGAAAACGAATAATAACAAGGCACAAATTAAGAGAACACGTAATAATACCTCTGGTAGTTCTCATTCAGTATCAATCTCTTTCCTCACCCAGCGCAAACAAAAGTTTCATAAGAAATTTTCAGAAGAAAATTTTGATAAACAGAATAAACACGGACACAAGAGGCATGGCCATGCCAAAAGAAAAAATAAAACAGAACGCAAACAAAATAGAAAGAAAAATACATTTACAACACAGAAAGACGTGAATCCGAGGTAGAGGAATCAAATTTAAGGTCTATAAGTTGAGTGTCGTTGGGCTGAGTAACAGCGATGCTTTTTTCTACTTTGCTTTTTCAAATTATCAGACCGTTAAAATGCGCAACTATTTTTAAGAGCGGGCTAAGGGCTACGTTTTTTTCACTTTTATGCTCGATGATCTGCGCTAATAAATATATTAGAACATATTCCTACAAATTGAGGAACATGGTATTTTCTCTTTTTGAACTGGGTATTTGTGAGTCATAATAATATCAAACTTAATGTAGTTACTAATATATGGATAAGTAAGGTCATTATACTATAATAATAATGATTAAGTTGATAGGCTTTTTATCTTGAGTGAATTGTAATTGTACATACAATTTATTGTCTTGCATTTGAACCCTGTGACATTAACCTACCCAGTTGCTTGCTTTGTTTCCATTGGGAATCGTCATTCTTGCAATGTTGTTGGCATTGGGTGCCCATTTGTGTGGGCTTTTCTAGCACTAGGGATGGACCAAGCCCCCTTGTGCACCAAATGAATTTAAGTGGGTGTTCACTAAGACTTACTTGTGGCAATTTTTTTGGCATTGGGTGTTTGATTCTCTAATTTGTTTTGAATACCTAGAAAGGATTTGTACCTGATGACACTTTTCTAAACTTAAAACCAAAGCATGACATTGTGGGGGTTAGGCCCTCGCGTGAGAAGTAGTAATGGAAATGGGAGATTGTGTTTGTTCAAGGAATGTTGTTGTCATGTTTAGGGCTAAAGAGGATGGAGATTCTACTCCTAAATTGTATAAGACCAAAGTATGGCCAAAGTTATGGCAAAATTTTAAGAAGTTACAAGATTTTAAGCCTACATATTCCTCCTCAACCACCTCAGTTGATCTTAGTGTTAAGCATGGTATGCTACCTTGTTTTGTTAGTCTTCAAGGATCAAACATATTTTCCTTCTTTACATTTATTTCAAGTATACATGGTTATGTGCCAAATATTATGCAAGTTGACAACTGATTCCTCTGCAAGTGATCTACAATTGAAATTGTTTGTGACCTTTGCTGATGACATTTATAGACTATATGTAACTTCTAGTATTATTTGTTGTCTAGCACTAACATTCTATATGATGACCTCTTATAGGTTGTCTTATCTATCTTGATGATATTTTTCCAAGTTTAATTCTTCAAAAGATTCTCATTCATGCATCTTCCAACTCTTTATTAGACAAGCCCCTTTATACAACATTTTTTTTTGCATAAGAAGTCTTGTTAAAAGGTGTAGGAACTATATTTTAGGGAGTGACTAGAATTCTAATTGGAGAAGGGAAAATTTCTAGCTAGAATAGAAACTCTTTAGGACAATATTATTTTTGGAGGTGAGATATGCTCTCTAGGTAAATATAGTCAGTATTTATTGTTCACTGCTTTAAAAAATTGAATTTCATCTTCTATGGATTAGGATTAGTTACAGTTATCTTTGAAATAAATATCTCTCATGTTATTTTATTTTGTTTGACATTAACCTACCTAGTTGCTTGCTTTGTTTCCCTTGGGAACCGTCATTCTTGCAATGTTGTTGGCATTGGGTGACCATTTATGTGGGCTTTTCTAGCACTAGGGATGGACCAAGCCCCCTTATGTACAAAATGAACTTAAGTGGGTGATCATGAAGAGTTTATTGTGGAATTTTTTTTTGGCATTGGGTGTTTGATTCTCTAATTTGTTTTGAATACCTAGAAAGGATTTGTACCTAATGACACTTTTCTAAGCTTCAAACCAAAGCATGACCTTATGGGGGTTAGGCCCTCACATGAGAAGTAGTAATGGAAATGGGAGATTGTGCTCGTTCATAGAATATTGTTGTCATGCTCAGGGCTAAAGAGGATGAAGATTCTACTCCTAATTGTATAAGGCCAAAATTTGGGCAAAGCCATGGCAAACTTTTAAGAAGTTACAAGATTTCAAGCCTGCATATTCCTCCTCAACCACCTCGGTTGATCCCAATGTTAAGCATGGTATGCTACCTTGCTTTGCTAGTCTTCAAGGATCAAACATATTTTCCTTCTTTACATTTATTTCAAGTATATATGGTGATGTGCCAAATATTAGGCAAGTTGACAACTGATTCCTCTTCAAGTGATTTGCAATTAAAATTGTCTATGACCTTTGCTGATGACATTTGCAAACTTTATGTGACTTCTAGTATTATTTTTTGTCTAGTACTGACATTCTATATAATGTCCTCTTATAGTTTGTCTTATCTATCTTGACGATATTTTTCCAAGATTAATTTTTTAAAAGATTTTCATTCATGTGTCTTCCCAACACTTTATTAGACAAGCCCCTTTGTACAACATCTTTGTTGCATAAGTCTTGTTAAAAGGTGTAGGAATTACATTTCAG